>QGQJ01000094.1:0-27708 GCA_003206725.1 Blastomyces emzantsi
CCCCCGCACAGCCGGCCCTCCTTTCCATAAGCCTCCCCGTCATCCTTGGTACCCCGCTGCTCTCGATCTGCCTCATTCTCTTCGGCGCGCCCTTCACAACCAACCTCCCAGCCACCATCCTTTGTGCCGCCCACATGTCTATTCTCTCTGGCACGAGTTTGATATACGTCCACGGCACCGACGGCGCTGTCTGGCAGGAGATATGGGGTATATCCCGCGCCGTCGATGCCGTGTGGGGCGCTACTGTCGGTGTAGGTTTAGGTGCATGGTTCGGTGCAGTACCTATTCCACTGGATTGGTAGGGAACATCCTCAATCTTCCTATCTTCCTATCTTTTCTTTTCTTTTCTTTTCTTTTTTTTTTTTTTTGGTTGGGGGGAGTTCCGGGACGGCCATAAATTTATAACATATGTTGGGGAACGGGGAGGGAATGGTTTAGTTGGGAGCTTCTGCTAATGAAACTTGTCTTTCCGTGATTGTAGGGATCGCCCATGGCAGACATACCCCATCACCATTATTACTGGGGCATATATTGGGTACGTTTTGGGTTATATGGTTGGGCGAACGCCGTTGTTGTATGGGAAGCGGATTCAATTTGCGGCACCCGAAGACGAGGGGGATGAGGAGGATAGTGTTATCGATGAGAATGGGAATGAAGGTGCGGTTGTTGGGCCGAGAACTGAGAAGAAGAAGTGAGTTTGGATTTCCCGCCCATATATCCTTTTGTTTTCATCTTTGTCAGTGTTCCGCACTACAGATTTCTGGCGGTGATTGGAGCTGGAACTCCCTCTAGCCCTGTTCATTTAAACCAGATATAATTTTTTTAGCTTCCTTTTTTGAGATTTTTATTCCTGGGGCGTATTTTATAAATTATTAGATGTCTTCATCAATATTTGCAATTATCACCTACGCGAGGTCCCCGATCCCGCTGGATGCGGACTTGTCCTGTACATTCCATGCACTGTACAGACATACTTCCATCCTAAGAGTTGAGGCCAAGCCAGGAAATTGGTGCGGAATAACTCGAACCTGTAATGGCCAAATAAGTATGTCGCCATCTTTTTATACACCAATCCTGGCAAGCTGTAATTCCTATGATGGAAACGTTCGCCTGTGTGTTACCGACATGGGTATCCATTTTGGGCTGCCACTCAAGACTGTTCAACATGGAAGGGAAGGGTCCATTTCTTTTGCGAAACAATCACTACGGGTTTAATTGGGTGTGGTCGGTCCATAATCATGTTGAAAAGCAGTTATGGGGAGTAGCACTCCCGGGCTAATGATGCCAGAGCAAGGCCAGCAATTGCTCACTATATAACTGCGTGGGCGAGCGAGGGCGTGGGGGGACGTGGATTAGATGCTTGAAAGAACCACGGAACAGACTGCTCCGCGTTTGAAGTTTTAAGCTTTCTGCGCTAGAAGCCTTGTTCATCTGAGTTTCCAGAAGATGCGGTGGGGGGGGGGGGGGTTTAAGCCAGTCTGCGTGGCGCTGATAGGAAGCCGGGCTCCAACTAGATAGAAGACTTGACGCGGCCTTATTGTTCAACGCTCATTTCCCATGCTGGAAACACTTCGGGCAAGAACTCGGGCCGGAGCTGCAGGGATTACTAGTTTTAGAGAGGACATTTCGGCTAAATGCCAAAAAAATAAAAAATAAAAAAATAAAAAATACCCCCAATTGGTTTTATTCAGAAAGTCCGGCTCATGAATTTTGTAATTATTAATGGATGTAGGTTTGGTGGTGCTGTGAACTGAGTTTGATGATAACAGCATATAATATTAACCCTAAGTGTGTGAAGTCGCTACCTTTAAAGCTCTCTGCGCCTATAGATACCTCGTTACCGATAATGGCTTCTACATACAACCGGATGCTTCTTTATCAGCGAGAGCATCTGCCGAAAAATAAAAATTCAATGAAAAGCAGCGGCGAACCATGACATCAGCATGGGAAGGGCGTTCCACTCCTACGTGGAGAATATTCCATAATATAAACTCAACCGGAGAGAGGGAAATTTTAAAGAGGGGCACCAGAGTCATGTTTTATTATCCAGCTTTCGGATAAATAGAGGTGGCTCCTCCTTTTGGTTTCATATTCTATCTCTTAAGAAAACAATTTCAATAACGTCTCACGTTCAATTGCTTCTTCATACGGACACTGATTCTCTATCAAATCAATCCACATCAGCTCTGGTCATTTCATCACAATGTCTCTCGGCAGGAAAGCGACTCTCAATACCGGCCATCAGATTCCGTGAGTATCCAATGGGACATGTAAAAATTAAGATGCAAAACATTTCAGGCTAATGGGTTGTTTTTGTCCCCTCTCCGAATTGCAGTCTGCTCGGCTATGGCACATGGCAGGCCGCTCCCGGTGAAGTCGGCGCTGGTGTCTTGCAGGCGCTGAAAGCTGGATACCGTCATCTTGTAAGGATACTGTGTGATCCCTTTTTGGGCTGAAAGATGGAGACAGGTACTGACAATAGGTAAATTTGTGTAGGACCTTGCCCATATGTAAGTTCCCTGTTTTATTACTAGGGATGACACAACTCGAAATCCAAGTACTGATTTGTACTCCAGCTATCAAAACCAGAGAGAGGTTGGTGAAGGTTTGAAGAGAGCCTTCAAGGAAATACCTGGATTGAAGCGGGAAGACATCTTCATCGTAAGTTCTTTTCGGAAAGGTCCCCCTTTTGGACCTGGATAGATGCTGATCGAAGCCCGTTTTGGAAATCAGACCTCCAAGCTATGGAACAAGTACGATATACCCAGCTATTGTTTGGCGGCGTTCGAGTCTTAGCTAACCATCCTCCTAAAAAGCCATCACAAGCCGGAGCACGTTGAGAGGTCCCTTGATATTAGCTTGGATGAGCTGGGGCTCGACTATCTCGATGTACGTTCTCAAGAACCTTTTTGTCCATAATGTGCAGCAACGGTCTTAACAACTTTAATTCCTAGCTCTTCCTCATCCACTGGCCCGTTGCATTCGAGTACCGATCTGACGCAGAGCTCTTCCCTCTCGATTTGGCAAGCACCAACCCTAAAAAGGACATTAAAATCGACGACTCCGTCTCGCTTGCTGATACCTGGAAAGGTTCGTGAGAATTTTGATATCTGACTTCTAGTCAAGAATCGTAGCTAATATTGCTGCAATAGCCATGATCAACCTTCCCAAGAGCAAAGTCAGAAGCGTAGGAGTGTCCAACCAGACAGTTGAACATGTATGTTGTCCAGTTGACCCGGAGGCCTTTATGCATTTGTCAGACTCCCCATACCTAGTTCTGACCCTACAAATTCCAAACAGATCGAAGCTCTTATCAAGGCAACCGGTGTCATGCCTGCTGTCAACCAGGTTGAACGCCACCCTCTACTCCAGAGCACCGACCTGGTGAACTATTGTAAAGAGAAAGGCATTCTCATCACTGCTTACTCAGTCAGTTTTGCATCCGTCAACTCGTCATTTGCGATAATACTAACAGTTTGGAAACAGGCATTCGGAAATAATACGATTGGAGAGCCACTTCTTATCACTCGTCCAGAAATTAAAGCAATTGCTGACAGGCTCTCTGCCACACCTGCTCAAGTCCTGTACGTCTGCTCAAAGACCTTGAGGGCAGACCTTGAGGGCCACTGTTTTTTGTTTGTATTGTTCTAACACGTTGGCTTCTAGGCTCGCTTGGTCTCAAGTCGGTGGCCACAGCGTCATCCCCAAATCGGTCACTCCTGCTCGAATCGTCGAGAACTTCAAGGAGATTGATCTGTCTCCAGAGGATATTGCTAGCATCAACGCCATGGGCAAAGTACCAAGGCGTTACAATATCCCCTACGCATATTGTGAGTAGACACCCTCGGTGTATCTAGGAAACCTGCCGGTTCTCTCTCTAACTAACTGACTTCTTCGCTAGACTCGCCCCGATGGGATATTGATATCTTTGGAGAAGCATCGGAGAAGGGGGCGACACATAAGGTCATCTTGTGATCTAACTCCTAGATGGCGGACCTGGGAACGATCCTTAGACTCAATAGATATCGTATGGAGTTTCTGGATTTCAGATCGAATAAAATATCTGTATTCAACGCAGATCAATCTCCATATTAATGTATTTGTATGCACCAACAATTGTTCAGCTGTCTTGCGGTTCGCCTGTGATTATGTCATCTACGTAGCATCAAAATGATGTCATGCCCACAAACTTCTTCCAACATCCTTTTGAGGTGAAGTCATACCTGGGTAGTCATGATATGGTCACCGTCATGTACCACCATTTTTGGCCCAATAGAAGGTCTAGGTTCGCAATATCTAGCCAATTAACAATGAAGAAAATCCAATGGCGGGAACAGTACTCCAAAGTGACCGTACTTGCGAGGAACGGGGATAACAAGTGCTAACTGAAACCAAGTTTTCCCTGCAAATATGTTGCTTGATATGTGCAGGATATAACCCCGCGGACGTGAAAAATTATATGAGAATTGAAGTTAGAGCCCCTCCAATGCTGAATGTGTGTGTGTTTTAACCCCTCATATTTCTGCTCTATTTACCTGCCGATAACTTCAAGTGCAACGTGAGACGTATTCGTTCTAGAAAACAATTGATAGAACAACAGTTCAGGTGCTGCTAGAAGACAATGACACCACGCGCCCATTACACCCGCCCGAGGTATCACCCGGGGTCGACCAAGAAGGAAATCGAGGAGGAACCAGACTGGCAAACGGCTGGATTGCACCGTATCGGACTCCGCAACGGGGAAAATAATGTCCCTGGCTTAACTCACCGGGGAGATGAATGGTTAAAGGAGGAGCTGGAGTATGAGGAACATGCAATCAAGATTGAGGCGGAATTGAAAAAGAGATTGGAGCGCGGGGATCTGGTTACTGTGCGGGATGTTATGACGAAACAGGAAGTATACTATACTCAATTCCTTTTCTCAGCTCAAATTGAGGGACGGTTTGTTTGGGTTGGGTTTTGTTTGGGTCGACTTCTTTGTTCTAGATTCAACTAATACGATGCGTTCAAACCATACGGCAATAATAGGACTTCCATCTGGAGAGACCTGAAGTTTTTTCAAAGGGGTGGCGGTACGTGTTACATACAACGGAAGACTTCATCAAGAATCAACAAGACTGGCCTGCAAATATTCAGAAGAGGCAGAAGGAAGAAGAAGAGCGGAAAAAGAAAGAGGGGGAGGAGGAGCATTTGAAGAAGGAGCATGAATGGCGAAGGGAACGAGGTCAGAATACCACTCAGCAAAGCGCCTATGCTTCCAGGGAACCAGAGGATAAACAGAACGAAAATGAAACAGTTGTCGAGAAGGAATCAGCAGCAGGAAAGGGTGATGATTTGAAGCAAAAGTACTCCGCGCAAGAGATTGCACTTTTGCGCGCTTTACAACACGAGAACAAATACATGCATTCTCTCAAAAGGAACGACGGCAAAAAGCAGTCTCCGATGGCCCATTATGAAGATCAGAGACACTTTTTCATAGATGAGGCCGATCAGTTTACTCCGGATAACTGGGTTCCGCGAAACGACGCCCTCATTCGCCTCACGGGCAAGCACCCATTCAACGCCGAACCGCCGCTGAATATGCTTTACGACGCCGGTTTGATTACCCCGAATAAAATCCATTTCGTGCGAAATCACGGCTCCGTCCCTCATTTGCGCTGGCAAACTCATCGACTTGACGTCGAAAATGGGAAGCTGGTGTTGCCCATGGAAGCGCTGAAGGACGAATTTGACGCCATTAACATCCCCGTCCTTATTGCATGTGATGGCAATAGACGGAAAGAAGTCAACATGGCCAAAAGGTCAAAAGGGTTCAACTGGGGATCTGGTGCTTGTGGTTGTGCGTACTGGAAAGGGCCGCTGCTCCGAGACGTCCTCCTTGCAGCGGGGATATCGCCAGAGGCTTCACAACGGCGGACCTGGGTCAACTTCGAAGGGGCAGATCAGCCCAACGAGGGCAAGTATGCAACATGTATCCCGTTGGAGTATGCCATGGATCCGAATAACGATGTTATTCTTGCGTATGAGATGAATGACAAAGCACTTCCGCCCGACCATGGGTATCCTGTGCGTGTCGTTATCCCTGGCTACGTCGGTGGAAGATGTGTGAAATGGCTTTCGCGCATCTGGACGTCTGACAATCCGAATGATAGTTATTACCATGTGTTCGACAATCGCGTGGTGCCTGATTTTATCACTGAAATGGATTCAGAATTTGCGAAGGCGATGTTTTCTAACCCAAGCACTGCGTGTAACGAGCAGAGCTTGAATTCTGTGGTTGTTAAACCTGCCCACGGAGAGACGCTGAATCTAGTCTCAGAGAATAACCAAAAGCGGAAGGAATATAGGGTTGAGGGGTTTGCATATGCTGGAGGAGGCCACGAGGTTCAGCGTGTTGAAGTTAGTCTAGACGACGGTAAAAGCTGGCTTTATTGTATCCGTAGGGTGAGTACATCCATAACTGCCACAATTTTCATTCTGCAAACCTGTGGAAGCCATGACACGGGGAAAGTGCTGATTAAAAATTATTATCGCCGCTTAGTTCCCGGACGCACCAATTCGCCATGGCAAAAAGTTCTGGACTTGGGTTCACTGGTCTGTGGATGTCGACATTGCACACTTAGCCCAAGCAAGCGGCATCACAGTCCGATGTTTCGACGTCTTCAAAAATTGTCAATCGGAAAGGCTAAACTGGAATTTATTGGGGTTAGTACACCGTCTGTAGAGCTATGCATGACACGTAACTAATGATACCTCGTGAATTTAGTATGATGAACAACTGCTGGTACACGGTCCGTAGCAATATCACCCAAGACCCAAAATCTAGTGATCTAGTGATCAAATTCCGGCACCCTACAGAGCCAGGGTCTGGTGAAGGGGGCTGGATGAAGCCGTCAACAGAAGAGCAGATTGATGAAATCCGACATGAAGTGGCCGCTCCGCAGAAACAATTTACTCGCGAAGAGATTGAAAAACATGACTCGGAATCAGACTGTTGGATCGTCATCAACAATAAAGTTTACGATGCCACGAGCGTGCTCGGCTGGCACCCGGGCGGCCCAGCTGCCATTATGGCACATGCCGGGAGGGTTCATGCGGAGACCACGGAGGAATTTGAAAGCATCCATGATGATTATGCCCAGCAGAAATTGAGTGGTATGCACATCCAGTAAAACCCAACGTTTGTGGAGGAAATTGCGGTGTTGTGCCACTTCCCTCATAAATGTGCATGGCTGACACAGCAAACAGAATGCGTGCTTGGTGTTGTAACTGATAAGACGAAAGCATTTATAAAGAAACAAGCTGGAGAGAGCGCGAAGGCAAGGGCGACGGCCAGCTCGACTAGTTCTGGCTCTGGGATCCAGCGACACAAGTAATAAACCTTTCCTAAACACTATTGTCCCTTAAAGATATAAGACTGACGAGCTCATTCGCAATAACCAGATGGACCCAAGTCCGCCTCCGCAAGAAAGAGCGACTTTCTGAAGACACCCAACTCTATACCTTTGCCCTCCCACCAGGCACGAAACGACTTGGCCTCAAGACTTGCCAACACATCCAGCTGGGATTCCACTTCGCAGACAAGCTGGTAATTCGGCCCTACACGCCTGTACGACCGATATTCGAAAGCGAAGCAGACGGCACTTTTAAGCTCGCGGTAAAGACATACTTCCCAAGCTCTAAGCAGCCGGGCGGCACGATGAGCAACGTGCTGGACTGTTTGCGTGTAGACGGAGAAGTCGAAATCAAAGGTCCCGCAGGTTTGATTGAATATGAAGGCCAAGGCCAATTCGTAATTGACGGCAAGAGGCTCAAATTTCAAAATATCACGCTAATCCTTGGCGGGTCTGGCATTACACCCGGATACCAGCTGATAGCGCGTATTCTTCGCTCACATATGGCGCCTGGCGGTTCAAAGGACCCAACCTGCCTCAGAGTAATAGACGCGAACAAAACGGAGTATGACATATTGTTAGCGGATGAGCTTGGTGAATTTGCGAAACAGCACCCGAAGCAGTTTCAAATAGTGCATGTTCTTGCAGATCCGCATCAAGAGTTGACGGAGGGGAGGATTAAAGGGTTGGTGAATAAGGATATTATCCGGAAGTATGGGTTTGGGCCTGAGAAAGGGAACGTCGCCCTCCTTTGTGGACCGCCCGGGTTAATCAAGATGGCAGCGCTACCAAATTTGAAAGATTGGGGGTATAAAGAGGATGAAAATCTTTTCGGGTTTTGAGTGAGCGCCCTAGGATATAGGTAATGTGGTGGTGGTGGCGGTGCCCGTTTTTGCGTGAATTTGCAAGCGTAATATTTGCACGCCTAATACTCTGTCCTTCAGCTCATCGATTATATTGTTTTTCTCCATGTTTGGCCGTACTCTGAGTACCTCTTGCCTTTCCCATGTTTGTCACATCACCAGTTCAGTACGTACGTTCTGACGGCGAGTACTTGGTGCCACAACCGCGGAAGCGCACCTCGACACAGCATCATGTCCGCCACAAAAAGCCATAACATGGGCTCAAAGCCATGTCCAAGGTTTGTTCAAAGCCCTGGGGTGAAGTTAAAAACATTCGATATACCGGAGAGCTGTTGATGCCAAGCAGAATAATTGCCAGCAGGCTCGGTTTATCTATAAGTAGTATAGACACAACTTTAAGAAAAATAGGAAATTTAGAAAGTGCAAAGTACTTGGTGACGAAGCACACATTAATATAATATTGCTAGTATGGAGACTCGTGCCAATGGTGCATTCATTATAAAAAGCGTAGGTAAATGAAGATAAAATATGTCCCTCCAATCTATAAAACTAATTCTGATAGGACAACGGTGCTATCATCTTCAGGTAAAACATTTTGCCAGGTCCTAACATACTGACGAACCGTCGAGCACGCTTCCCTGAAATGGAAACATTGGATGAATTTAATCCTTGTTCCAGATGGCGGCGTATTTGACGCAGGCACCCTCCTCATAACCGCTGACAACGGAAAGGGTGTAGCCCCTCTTGACCAAATCGTCGAAAGTCTGCTGGTATCTCCGGGAAGTCATGCCATGTCTGGCTACGAAGACAGAGTTGGACTTCTCCCAGATGGCAGCGAAGTAAGTCTTGCCGTCGACGGAGTAACCGTTGACATGGATTGGTCGGAGGCCCTTCTTCAAGTTCTTGTCGAATTCCTCTTGGTATCGCTTGCTCGTGAGACCGAAACGAGCAACCCACTGGGTCTTCTTGTTGGTCTTCTCCCAGATCGCAGCATAGCGAGCCTCCTTTCCTTCAGCGTAGCCGCTGACATAGGTCAGGCGATATCCTTCCTTAAGGAACTCGTCAAAAAGTTTTTGGAATCCCTCGGCAGACATGCCGATCCTCTGCTCCCAGGGGTCCTTGGACGATTTGTCCCAAATAGTAGTGAATTTGGCGTTTCCTTTGACGGTGTAGCCATCGATGACGGTGGGTCGATAACCCTCCCCACGGAGCTTCCAGAAAAGGTCAGGGTAATCTTTGGCATCGATTTCGCCCCTAGCGGCGAAAACAGGCTTCTTGTCGTGCTTCTCGAAAATGCCAGCAAAGAGGGGGCTGTCGTTCAGGGTGTATCCGCTAACCTCGACAAGGCTGTAGTTCTTGGCCTCGAGAACATCGAAGGTCTTTTGGAATTGATCACTGGTCATGCCATGGCGGGCTTCCCAGGCGGCGGCATTGACCTGGAGGGCGGATAGGAGCGCAACGGCTCCGGTGAGTGCCAGTTTCATTACAGAAGGCATGGCGCTGTACTGTTGAGTGTCGCGTCGACAACGTCAGGCAGGTGATAGCTGCTGGATAAAGTGTTAGTTAACTCTTTGATAGGCCAACCAAAAATACGGGAAACACACCAGTAGTAAAGACAAACAAATCTATTAGGTAAAGACTGAATGAGCGACTGTGGAAACGAAAGTAGAGGATAAAAGATTGTGGGTGGGTGGCCAACGCATGAACATGGAAATGTTGTCCTCGCAAGGTAGCGCCATTCTTATATGGATTTTTGGCAAGAGGGAATTGATTTCCTCGGAAATCCTTTTGCCGAAGAATAGTCTCAAATTGTTTGACTATTCCGTATAAAAGCAGGAGTTCGTCGTCACTGCGCCCCTGTAGAAAGAAGCAAAGCGCTGGAAATCTGCCTTCTATTCGTATGTACCCTTTGTTCATTTGATCCTTCCCTAGGCGATAAAATTGTGGGACTGATAGGGTGCGATGGTGCATTGATCACGGCTAGCTACAATTGGCGCCAGTCCATCACAATGACAGGGAAAAGTGCTTGCACTTCCCCTCGGTCCAGAGAGCACGAAACGTTGCGAAACCCAATGGTCATATTGAATTGGCTTTTTCTCTTTCCTCTAAATTCCCGTCCCGAAACCTGAGGTTCTGGTTTACTCGTCTTCGCAAACTCTCTCTGCGGAGAATTGAAACCTCCTCGTGGATATTAGCAGAATTTTTAAAAGGCACAGCGCGCAAAACAAAACCAAAATTATCTTCGATTGATTCTTGGGATGCAAGACAGTGCTTCAGGGATGTACGATTTCAGCCTCAACCTGGTCCACAATCACGAGGTGCTCGACTCGCTTCCCCTTGCATAATTCTGGCGGCAGATATAATTGTCAACTGCTATTGGCAACTATCTTCGTATTCTGGCCAGAGCTCATTTTACTATCTGCACAAAGGCTCCGCAGAGGGATCCAGAACTGAGGGCCGTCGCCGAGCAAAAAGGGGTTTCCGGCCAGGGCAAGCAACTAATTGGCCGCTGTCGAATCCTCCGGACCCCGCATTGAGCCTCATTTTGACATCCGGGGTGGGCAAAGGAACAATTGTGAACAAGCACCGGACCGGTGAGGACTGCGCTCTTTTTTTCCGCAGGCGATGGAAGATGTTGTTCATCGTATTTTTTGATGTCGGGAGGAGGCTGAAACGTTAGGTTCGATGACAAAGCAACGCATTCGGCGTCCTTATTTCCCGTTCTGCCGACGCCGATTTTCCAAGCCAAACTTCAACATCAACAACGGACGACCAGGGAACAGGAAGGAGGAGAAAGGAAGAGGGAGATAATTGTTGACGTTGTGAGCATGAATAGCTTGGTGCCCTGTGTCTGCTCCTCTTCTCGTCTTGACTCGGCCAAAATGGCCCCATCATTCGATTCATTCCTGACTGGGCGGGATCTGAGTAAATATCCCAAGAACGCACATCTTCCTGCCGAGCACGCTTCCTGGACGCTAAAAACTACGAATCCCGAGCCTGAGACTTCAATAATAATCGTGAACTAACATGGCGCAAGCTTAAGGCCCCCATTCTTGGCTGGCCTTTACCAGTCGGTGGGGACACCCGGCGGCGACCGCACAAGGCGTTTTTGATGGCGGATCGCGATTGATTACTATTCGTTGACTGGCAAGTGCCAACAGAGCGCTCGACTTCCCTTCGTGAGGTCCAGAAAAAGGGGCCAGCTCGAGCTTATGGCACTCGCTCCAACAAAGTGGAGTGACAGTTCGGGCGCATAGCCACGTGAATTTCGTCAACGAGATGTATTTCATATGCTGCCTTGCCTGCCGCTGTTCAAGTGCCTAAATTCAGAGGTATACACAGGTACTTGAGATGATTCTGAATGTCGAGTATTGTCATTTGATTTCTATATCGAGACCTCATCTTTGTTCACCAGCGTGCTGCCTGCTAGGACTCTAATAAAAATTGGGGAAATTGATACTTGTTCAGTACTGAAAAGAGTGGTTGCAGTGCCCAGCTACTTCATTTCTCTAAACGACATTTTCCAAGCTTCGCCTTTCAACTCTCTCATTTTGAGTTTGGAAGCGTGCTAATAGCTGGAAGAAACACAACACAAAGAGCTTCGGGGAGGCGCATGCAAACAGCAGTGTGCGGGATCAATATTCCCATCCACTCTTCCTAGCTTAACCGCTTGAGCAAGCGTGTCAAACGACACTTACAATTCCCACGACCCACCATTTCATCAAGCTGGAAATGCCAGCCAGCGAGATTTTCGCATGTCCAATACATCAAACAGCATGGCACGGCCTTCATCTCTTTGTTGATTTTACACAGCAACCAACCAGTCCTCTACACTGGAGCTATAACTTGGCCTGCCAACCAATTACGCTTGATAAAAGAGCGCTCAATCATTCACCCACTATCATCACCACTCACGCATTGTCCAGTACCTTTACTACATCACCCATTTGCTTCCTCAAATACTCCATCCAGGTCGTTTCAAACGCCGCATCAAACACAAGCTCCGTCAACCCGCTCATCCTCCCTAACTCCAACATGAACTGCCTATCATCTCCCCATCCCCATCTCGGCTGCATCCCGTACCCTTCTTCATCACATTCATAGCACTCATAATCCTTCTCACCCAGCCCAGCCAAATGAACACGAAGGTACCTCAACCCCTTCGCATCCCTTGTTAATCGGCGCAGCAGAGCGCGTAAACGCTGTTCTTGACCGTCATTCACCACCCCGCCAAATTCGGTCATGATTATTGGGCCCTCATCGACGAAAAACTGCACGCGCTTGAGAGTTGAGATGTTTCGGGCTCCGATTTCATCGAGCCATTGGGTATCACGTGGTATGCTACGGAGGATGAACTCGTTCTGCCCGTAGAGGATCGGAGTCGCTTCGTCATGTATTTGCTTACATGTTGCGAGGAGGGAAGGGCTAAAGGAGGTTTGTCGCTTGTTATGAGGGTCTATGGGATGACTGGCAACCAGGCTTGCGTTGTATATTTGATGGCGCAGCTCGTACGGGAGTCGGAGGAGGAGGCAGGGTGAAAAGGGCTTTGGTTTATCATATCGGTTGGAGGTGGAACTAATAGTCATAATATCTTTGTTTCGTGTAGCAATAGGGAACAAATGTGTTTGGGAAACCATAGAAAGTTATTATACATCTATTGTGTTGCCCCTCACATTACGTTGCCCACGGTTTCATACTTCCTCGCAAGGACAGGCCGCCCGCCTTTTATCTTATTTCATTCCTCTGTCTCTTTGAATTTTAAATTTAGAACACCGCTCCTCCTCGGGGATTTTATTGCCCATTTGGACGCCGAAGTTTGTCAGCGGATTACGTACTTTGAGCCTATCAGGGATGGAAACTGTGGGAAGGTTGAACCTTCTATTATCCATGGATTCTTGGGGGAGCTACGTTATTGTTGGGCGTCCGCAGCTAGTGCGATCACTTATGTAATAATCATCCTTATTCTCACACGGCCAACCACTATATATAGATCCTTTGTAGATAGCTCTGCCAATAGAACTTCAACTATCCTACAGTTATGTATTGTGGGATCACGCGCGGGCGGGGCGATCGCTTAGGCATCGCCGTCTGGCGTCGAGCTGAGGCGATGATTCAGCATAACTTCTCAGCCCTACCAGGATTTGAAGGCAAATATCTAGCCCTCCCATGGATCTCGAACGAAGCAACATGAAAGCCGGCTGGGAAAGCTCGATAGACCATGGTTTTCCAGGCCCCTTTTCGGCAGATGGGAGGTGTTTTTCTGTAGTACAAGTGCCAATAACTTTAAAATTATGTAGTTATCTGAATTATATTATGGGGTAATTACGTAGAGTGGAACAATCGACACCCAGGACCACTTCAAATTGGGAATAGGAAATGGAGAAAAGCAGAAGGATGATGTGAGAGAAAGAGAGAGAGAGTAGTGAAGAAAAAAAAATAATCGTCAGTTTCGCTTGCTGGGTTGTTCATGGGCGCGTATATACAAAATCAATACATAGGTACATATTCCGAAGGTAATTAATGAGCCACCCAAAGTGTGTACATGTATGTACTGGAAGGGAGAAGGGGGGACTCAAGGTGATGGAGAATGCGAGCAATGTAAATGAGAGTGAAACAAATGTATGTGGTGGACACGTAGGAAATTTCGGAAATCCCTCAGCACTTCCCTACGTATGCACTCTAGACGTCTTTCGCACGGTTACAACATCGTCTGAGCGTGGTGCGTTTGTTTCTCGTCGTCCTGTGGTTTAATAGAGTGGCTCATTGAGGCTCTCCTATAACCAGCGAGCACTTCGGCCTGTACCTCCTCTTCGAAAACATCCACCACAGTTTCAGGGAAACGCCTCGCACAAACGCCACGCTCGAACAGGAGATCCAGTTCCGCAAAGGACCGGCCGCGCGGCTCTGGAACACGGAAATACGTGTAAATGATGCAGCAGAAGCACACACCACCCCAGAAAAATCCCGCATAGTTACCCCAATTCCACGCACTTGGGTTCAACATATAGGGAGTCAATACGTTGCAGATAATAGCCGCTATGTTGTATAAAATCCTTCCCAGCACGACGGTCTTGATCTGCAGACGTCGGCTCGAGAGTTCACCCACAAGAGAGTAGCAGACTGTGCCGACGGTGAGTTGGTAGACCAAGGCCCAGATGAGCATCATGGACCCGGTGGCCAGCGAGCTACGGTCGCGCCCACTCTCGGGAACAAGACCAAGGAAGCCCATTATCAGAAGCATGATACAGAGACCGCACAGCCCGAACAGGTAAAGAGTCCTTCGCCCGATGCCCCGAGACATGAGAAACCATGCACCGAAAACGCCTACCATGTTGATTCCGTATTGGCCCATGGCGAAGGAGTAGGAATGGTCAATCGACACACCGGCCTGTTCGAGGAAGTATGTAGAATAGTTGGAGAAAGAGTTTCCGCTAAGGTTCTGGATGGCCCAAACCATACAAACAATTTCCGTCCGGCGCAAGTCAATTCCCCTGAAACAGTCAAGATAGCTGGCACCGCTGGTGATTTTTTGTTCGAATGCTGTGGTGTGAACAATCATTGCAATTGTCTCGTCAGCATCGAAGTCCGTTTCCCGATTCAAACTCGTTAGCCGAAGGAGGGCACGCTTTGCTTCCTCAATCTTGCCTTTTCTCACCAACCACCACGGAGATTCTGGTGCCATGAAAATCGCAAGAGCCAATGGGACGGGCCACATCCATTGCAATGCGTACGGGATTCGGTACGACCATTCACCAGGCCGGCTCAACATGCCTTTGAGTACTCCAATTCCGATAAATTGGCCAAGACCCCAGCAGAAATTGACGTAAGTCGTAAGATAGCTCCGTAGAGCAACGGGACAAACTTCAGTAGCGTAGGTGATGCACAGGGTCTGGAAAACGCCCCAAGGAATACCACACAGGATCTCAGCTGCCAGCAAAGCCTCCACATTCGCTGCAGTGAAGAATATCGTAATAAACCCGGAAAGGAAAAGTAGACAGGTTAGAATCGTGTATCGGTAACCAAAGCGTTCAGAAGCCCAGCCGTTAATAAATAGCCCGATAATTTCACCGACGACTGCACCATTACTAAGAGCTGCTTGCCACTGTATGGCGAAAAAAATAAATAATTGGCCGTTTAGATCCCTTGAAAACGAAAAAATATTATAGAAAAAACGATAAAAAAGTATAAACAAGTATAGATGACATACCTTAGCAGGGACTTGGTACTCGTCCTCAAATGGGACTCCATATTTCTCGTTCCACTGGGGGAACGCGTAGAAATTGTTCACCAAACAAATATCATAGCCTTCCATAACAATGCAGGTTGAGATGAGCACACTCCATGCAGCTGCTTTTGGGTAGAGCTTTAGCCCCTGCAGTAGGGTCATTCGCCGTTCCTTGTCAGTTGCCGATTTTGCATTCTCAAAGATCTCACTTTTTGTCATCAAGGGGGATTGGGCTGGGCTGGCGCCACCCGCATTTTGAGCGGCTGGCTCGACGCCACCGTCGTTCTTAGGGTCTGTCATGAAGTTTATGCCAGGCCAGGCACACCTGCGTTTGATCGCAAGGCTCTGTTGGAGGGCCGGCGTGGATGGGTGGTGAATTAAATTAAATGTCTGAAGGGGCGCCCGCGAAACTAGAGAAAGAGGGGGGGGAAGCGAGTTAAGAAAAAGAAAAAAGAGAAAAAAAATTAAAGCGGTGGATTTTCGCTCAAAATATGGGCCTGCTGGGGAAGCACGTGAGATTTGCGGGCGGGCAGCGCTCAAACAAACTAAACGGGAAAATATTTGGGGGAGCGGAAGGTTCCAGTAAAAACATCGGGGGTTCCGTCCGTATCACAGCAGGATCTGATTCGTTGGGTACGGTGTTGCGTTCCATCTTATAACACCCGTGGACGCTATGGCCTGTGCCGGAGTGTTGCCCCTCGCCCGATTCAGCTGCTGCACAGATCATTCCCATCTCAAGCAATTCAAGCCGACGGGAGTCCGTGGGGGGACAGGTCACATGATCGTCGGTATGCCGAGTTTTGTGGGCCGCGCGCCAGAAATAGCCGAACTTGGGGATAGCAGCACAAACCACGCTGAAAAAAAAAAAAATCAACGAAAAAAAGAATAACTTAAAAAGAATAGCTCACTGCATCATCCGCGAATCGAACGCGGGCCCCATCGAGCGTTGCAACCGGTGATTCCGAAGCCATGGCAACGATGGATTCTACCACTAGACCAATGATGCTCCTTTGTTGGCTGACCTCGGTAGCCGTCCCGATGATTAACCGCCTAGAGTGAAGTTGCACCGGATTCGATCCTGTGTACTCCGTACCATGTGAGACAATTATTGAAGATTCCAGAACTGCTCCAAGAGTCATGATGACATGGCGTCTCCCCCGAAACAGAATGTCTCGGTAGCAGGCCAGATGAGGTTTCGGGAACATAGCCTTGAAACTCGGTTTTGCTGATTATCGATTTGGCTGGTTTCGTGAACGAAACCAGTATGGCCAAGTTGAGGTTTTGGACTGAAAAACCTGTTGCACATGGGTTTGTGCTTTGGATGTGAAAGACGTACAGGAAAGGGTAAAACAGCAAGATTTCACATGGAAATCTTCACTTTCCCGTGTATCACCCATTTTTATTTCTCGTTTTTTTTTTTTTTCACGATGCCGCTCCATGGGGCGTTATTTATATATATATATAAGGGGGGTGGGGTGTCAAAAGGTCATGCGCCCACTATTGTGAACATAGTTTCTTTCAGTAACCAGCCGCATTTTCAACGAGGGAGGATTGCCCCGGGTTGAACTGTGGAGGAAGGACTATTTGATGACGAAGTTCAACCTACGAAGCAGTGCTTTGCAGATTGTTGTCATAGAAGATATCTGATTTTAAACGATCGAGTCCCCAATCGACGGATATCGACGCCAAACTGCTCATTCAGTCTGGCTTTTGAGCCAGCCCTGTAGAGGAAATTAGCTCGAGAATTTAGCAATGAGATAAGATCACTGCCAGCATAACTTATTCCTCCATTTTTACGTCAAGTAAACAGTTCGAGGCGTTTCCAATCCCGGACGGCTTATCTGAGTGGAGCAAACCAATCCGCAACTTGTCATGTATATACCTGAGTTTTTTATAACCTTATAAGCCGATTTCCAGATCGATATGCCCTGCTCCAAACCTAACAAAAAGCTCGAGCTAGTTGTGTCACAGCCGCCCTGCGCTTGATGTGGCGCATCACTCCACTTTCTGTACAAAGTAGGAGATGGCGAATATAAGGAGGCTAAAATGGGTGTTGCAACATTGTGTAGTTTCCAATGGTTCCCTAACCCATGACTCAGGATGAAGAAATACATTCTTTGCCCTCTCATCAGAGGCAAATGCTCTGGTGATTGGAATGGCCAAGGGTGATCCCATTGAAGCGCTGCCTCTACAGTAACTAGGTAGACACTCCAGGTCAGGTCTGTGGAATATTATTAATCCGATCTCCTAGCCTAAGTTATACTAAGCCAGGTAAACCTCTTGACTTCGACTCCTCTGATGACATTTGCCATAGCAACAATTTGCTGAGTTCACGTATTAGAGAGAGAACAGAACCTCGGAACCTCTTCTGGATGCAAGAGCATCGACCATTTGGCATTAGTTCCTGTGAGGCTTTCCCCCCATACTGGGATCGGCCAACTCTCAAAATTAGACACCATTAAGCTGAATAGTATGCATCCTTTCTGGAGGCCCTCATGGACGTTTGTTTTTTCGTCAGCGTCCACTGAATTGTTTGTAACCCTTAACTGGCGCGGGCCAATCTCAGGCGTCATGCAGAATGCAGCATGCAGCATCGGCAACTCACGCAACAAGTCTACCCCCTTATGTCGTGATAGATTTCTTAGCTATATGAGAAAGTTGGCGCAGTCTACTTCTGCTGATCAGCATTGGAACCGTCACGGCGCTCACGGGTGCGCGACAAGATAGGAGCCCTATTACCCGTGCAGTCACCAAAAATACCCTGCAGCTGCTTGTGGGGTCACTATATCTAGCCTTTGTTTCAGGGACCTCGCGGTGAATCGTCAAACAGGTGTCACCAATACTCCGAGCTACCTATCATGTTCGCGTTCTTGACGCGGCATTCATGTTCGCTTGTCCTGATTGCAATCGTGCTTAACACATGCACTTCTCAAATCCATCGGCGAGTCAATGCCCTCGATCTTTGGTGGTAGTCCCGCACAGCATGTTTACATGTACTTTGTTGACGAAAGCGACATGTTTGCGGAAACTCATTCTTATCTCGCCCCACAAAATCGAGTTGCGGTAGAGCCGTGTAGACTCATTGGCGAAGCATGTGGATCCCTAGTGCGCCTTAATATGAGCACACTAGCATTCAATATCGGAGGCGCTTAGCACACGTCCATCACATAAGGAGTGCTACAAGCATTCAAAAACGGATGGTGTGCGTTATTCCTTAACACAGCCCATACAGATCCGGCGATGACAATTCACCCGTTAGAGAAAGATCTCGCCGAAAGTGGGAGCTTGTACTTTCGACTCCGTGTCCTTACCGTATTTCCTGCAACTGCATTTACGCTGAAATATACTTATGTACGCATCCGCTATTATCAAACTCGGGATGGAGGTGCATTTCCCTTTGAATTCGGCCAAACAAGCCAAGCCAAATTATTAACGACAAAAGCAAGATTCTCTATGCATAGGATCTGCTACATGGCATGTTACTGCATTCATCTTTTGAGATTTAATGTTGTCTTTTATTAAATTGAGTGCCAACTTCGGTTTTGCAATGGCATGGTACTCAACGTTTAAAAGGACAAAGAGTTAGATAGATGATCATAAGCTGACAGGGCTACCCAGGTACGTCTCAAGTATTGCAAACACTTTCGCTTTTCGTCAGCTGTGCTTAGCAATGCTATTATGCACGTATATCTTCTGCTACCACTAACACTTATCAGCAAACTCCAACTGCGTTTCCTGTTTCCGTGGGTTTCCGTGGGTTTCAACCCGCAGGCCGCCACTATCAAGTGCCAGACAATGAAATAAGATCGATTGTTTAGTTCCCAACTTCAATATGCATGCGAACCGATGTGTATCTAGTTGTGGCGCTGCAGAAGCAGGTACAGGTACCGTCTTTTCCCACAAATTGATTCTCTTTGTTTATTTTGCGCATGAATGTGTAGAATTCATTCGTCTACATGTACTGTACGCATATCTTCTAAAATCATCAAACACTTTTTGTACTACTCTCTTCTGTGTGACATTTCGATTAATTTTTATAAATCAATGGATTGGCTATGCCGCGCGTGCTCTGCTTTTTACAGCTTCAAATCTCTAGTATAAAACCCTACGCTCGCGTTCCATACGATGTAGGTAAGCTTCTCAACAGCTCCTCCGCCACAACAAACTGTCACCGAGCAGTATCTGTATTTCCAATACTAGAAGCTCCACGATTTGCTTTTTGTCTTCGGACTTGGATGCCAGACCGCTTTTCCCACACCATGAACCTACAAGCTGCTTTAGTTATCCTTGCGGCATTTGGGGCCAATGGATTGCCTGCCCTGGTACCGAAAGCACTTCAGGAACGAGAAGAACAACAACCTGTTCTCAATACAGGGGGCTGCGTCATCGAAAAACCATGGTGTACGCCGCCCGAGGAGACCGGAAAGGTCAAGCGTCAAGAAGACGCTCGGTGGAATGAGTTGTTGCGATCGCGGCGTTTACCGCAACCGACTCAGACTCCCACAGCACCCTCCATAACGCCACCACTTGGGAAAGGTATTCAGGCACGACAAGTGCGAACCGTGACTGTCGAACAGGTCCAACCCGTGACAATAGGGCCTGATGGCAACTTCATCGGGCCTTCTCCAGAGCCCCAGTTCGCTACAGTGACAATAGGACCCGATGGCAAAGTTCTCAACCGTATTCGGGCACGACAAGATGATCTCCATCCAGTGACATTAGGACCTGATGGCAACATCATTGAGCCTTCTCCAGAGCCTAAGGTCCTTCCAATGCAAGGAAGACCTAATGGTGAACTTTTCAATCCTATTCGGGCCCGAGAAACGCAAGGTATAGAACGGTTCCCTGAACGACCAACGCAGACACCGAAGGTTGAAGACAAAAGTGAGAAACGGAACGAGATACCAGAGATTACCAGAAGACCAACAACCGAATGCACCAGGAAGTGGACGGTGGGGCCGTAAGTGTTTATAACCCCCTTTCGTTTGGCCCCCCTCTCTCCCTCCATCCCCATTTCCCAAAGATCCCGGGCGATTTTCTCTTCTCAGACTCCCTGCAGGGCTGCCCGCAGTCTTAATCTGACCTTCTGCAACGCTTTCACAGAAACGATACGTGCGAGTCCATAGCTAGTACCGCGGGGATTTCCGTCGTAGAGCTCGTAGCGCTGAATGTGGGTAGTCTCCTCTTGCCCCCTTCTGCTGCTCCCGTCTCCTCTGCTACTTATCAACACAACACGCGCACACATTCCCTCTCCCCCTTCTCTTCCATCACCCCATCAGCCAACCAATATAAATTTAAATAAAAACCAACTCCACTAACCCAAAACCCACAACACCACCACACACAGCCCATAACCCTCGCAAACTGCAATAACATGCCCATATCGCAACAAGTCTGCCTGCGCGCGGGAAAGCCCGTTCGCCCCGTTTCCATGCGGGACCTCCCAGTACTAAGCCCTACGCCAACTATCAAGTAGACCTTCGAAGGCCAACGCGAATGACCGCCAGTGTATGGTCTCTCATTCCCATCTTTCTTTCTTCCTTCCTTTCTTTCAGTCATTCATTCATTTTTATTTTTATTTTTATTTTTTTTGGCCTTCCCCCCATTTCTCTTCTCTCCTTTCATTACTCTATTTTATGGCACTGGGGGAAACAAAGCAACAAGTTAAGCCACGCAAAAGATGACTTAAAAGGGGAGTGTTACTTGATTAACTTTCGTTCATCCAATTATTGTGAGTGAGCAGGAGGATCAGGGGATTTTGTTCTTATTAACTTGATGTAGGCCATGACAGACATGTAGACATGTTTAAAGAAAAAATAAGGAAAAAACATCCGAGTACTTATTTTTCTACAATCAGCAGTGAGATAGTAGTGCCGTAGTTTTTATAAAGAGTTAAACAGAAGGAAATAATACATAGAAAATTAAGATAAATAAATACACCCTTTTACGATAGTACTTTATTTAAAGAAGAACTAAAATGAACAACAAAAGGCTCACTCAAAAAATATGTATTCATTTCCCACTCTTTAAGTATCATTCAAACATTCTCTCTATATTACTTAGTTATTGCACACAATATAAACAAGCACCTCAAGATATTTATTCAGCATGGCAAAAAAAAAGAAAGAAAGAAAGAAAGAAATGGGAAAGGTTAGGAAAATAAATGGAAAAAAGCGCACAAAATATGAAGAAATGAAAGAAGAAAAGTGAAGAGAATTATGCATTAGACATTGACGTCGTCGACGATGATTTTGGAGGGGACTGTTGATTTTCCATGGCCGTTTCCAGCTGTGGAACAGGCGCCGCTTTGACAGCTTCCGCCGTAGAAGGTGGAGGCTGTGGTGGTGATTGTGATTCATCCTCCTCCACCTTCGGGAGAACGGTGACACCATTATCTTTCGACGCTTCTGTAACGGGCGAGGGCGGTGCCTCCTCTGGGATCGTCGGTTCCGGGAACGAGCCGGGGAATACCATCGAAGGGGGCGGAGAGGGCTGAGGTGTGGGAGGAGCTGCTGCTGTTGCTGTTGCTGCTGCCGCCGTCGTCACTGGTGGCTGTGGAGGTTCTGGATTTCCCGCCGGGTGGGTGACCCGTGGCTCTGTCGACGGCTCTGCCAATGTACCCCCCTGGCTTTCCTTGCTTTCCTTGTGAGGCAAGATGGATAGGTTATGTCTAGAAGACGCGTTCTCGCCGTCAGAGTGTGGTGGGCTTTTCGCGTGCTCCCGTTCCCTTTCCACCTCACGCTCTTTCGCCCCTTCCTTGACGCCTGCAACTTTGGCCTTGAATTTCCCGAAGAAGCCCTTTCTTTCCGACTCCCCCGGTTCCTTGTTGGGATGGTTGTGATTGGGTGTTTTCATTAAGTAGCTGCCTACGCTCATATTCGAGTCTTGGGTTGTTACTGAGGGTGGGGGTTGTGTAGTGGTGGTGGTGGAATCTATCGTTCCGGTCGCGGAAGTTTCGGGGCTTATTTGGCGGGACTCATTTGACGCGGTTTTCTGTGGCCAATTTGTGCTTCCTAATGAGCTACTGCTAAAGCCTGCATTTGAGTTGTATCCAATAGGAGGTGGCGGCGACATGCTCAGGTCCGCCCGCTCACGTCGCTTCACCCCACGAGGGTGTCTCCAACTTCGCCTGTGGTCCTTTTTCATTTGCATCGTGGAATCATCTTGATGGTCAAAATCAGAATGGTCCGTCACAGATGAACGCGAGTGCATCGATGGGGTCCTCGACCTGCCGGGCTTTAGGGTGCTCTCCGGAGATGCATGCGCTGCTTGCTTTACTTCCCAGGTTGGTTGGGGAGTAGTTTCGGCAGCAGGGGTCGCAGCGGAATTCGTTACTTTGGGAGTCGACATGTGTGATTGATCACCTGGACCTTCCCGCTTATCTGCTACAGCTTGTGATACTAAGGTACCCAATGAAGGCTCAGATCCAACATTCAAAGAATGGCTAGAGCTCCTGGCACTTTCGCTTGCGCTTTCAGGAACTGGGCGCTTCTTCCTCAACCTGTTGGGCTGTCGCCCATCCTTTTTGTCACCCTCCGGTGGGGTAGACTTGAATAAAGAAGCTAGTTTCCTTTCTCTCGTCGGCGTTCCCGCTGATGGTTGGGTACCTGGTTTGGAACCTAGCTCGAACGGCATGGCCTGTTCATCCGGGGACCCGAGAGGCGAGTGCACATTGTTTTGTACTAATCCTAGCCCGTGGTTTGTGTTCAATGGCGACGGAGACTCGGGTATCGTTTTGTCAGGAGCGCCTTCTACTTTAAGTGAAGGGGGTTGGCTAGGTGACCGTGATTGAGGTCGGGAGCGAACAGATGGCGAGAGGTGACCGGATCCAGGGCCTGATGGTTCACGAGGCCGGGTAAAGTGTGTAGGAGAGATCACTGCCTGCTTTTTTGAGGGCACAGTGTTGCTACGATGTACGCCTAGCGATCCTCCACCAACCGAGTTGGGTGTTGTAGGGCTTGCTGAGTCAAAGTTGGAGTTCTTGGAATGTTTTGATGAAACGGACACATTTCGTCGGAGTGCATCGATTTTTCGTATACTATCGGCCTTTCCGCTTGCATTCGAGGTCGACCGTCTGAGATTGGATATGGTATTATTGGTGGCATTTCCAGCCTGCATGGCCTTGACTGTTTGTGCATCAGCAGCAGTGCCCGTCATGCCAAACAAGAAATTATCCTGGTTTTCAATCAGGAATATCAGGACATCCTGGCTCAATTTATATTCTTTCGGCGCCATGTCGTGCGCCGGATGGGACAGCAGTCCCGGTTGGAAAATAGCCGCCAAGTTAGCTGCAGTCATGCGGTTGACTTCGGATTTGGATGCAAATACTGTCAAAAGGTCGAGAATATAAAGTAATAGCTGCCGATTTAGTGGGGGAAGCTCTTTAATCAGCTGCTGATACGTAACCACCGCTTTAGCATGATCGAACGGTTCTTCATCAGCAGGGGCGGCATCCTTGTCTTCCACAGCTTGAGCTTGGTATTTCCGTAGCGGATCCCGGAACCGTTCGTAAAAGTCTAAGGGTACGATTGGCTCTGGGAGCTGGTTCAGGTATCGACGAAGGATATTGGCGGCATCGTGCACGGTATATCCGGTCCAGTCGAGACCCTTACCAAAGCGATCGGGAGAATCAAAGGCTTCTTGTAGATCCTTAATGCGTTTAGCAGATCCACTTAACCGGAAGATCCCTTCGACGTCCGTAGCTAGAGAGAGAAAATCGATTAGACTCGACGACAAAAGTTGTAAGAAATACGGTAGCGCAGACCTTTTTCTTTAAGAAACACGCCACATTTCGCGACGACTATTGGAACATATCCATATATAAAGCTGGATCCATCTTCTCCGGCGAGAGAAATTGCGACATTTGCATATTTTATGCTAACATTGAGCGGTACTCCGAAAATACCGCTTTGTTGGACTACACGACAAACAGACACCCATTAGTGATTGGATACAGGGATAGAATGAGACAGGCGTCTCTTCGGGCGCACATGTCTAATCCCCAAGCTGTAGGGTCTTTTGCGCTCATATCGCGAGAGCGGGTGGTGGCCCGTCATCTTCGAGGTGAAAATTGGACATGAAGCTGAAGGAGGAAAAAAAAAAAAGGGGGTTTACCTGGTTCCCCATCTTTCTTTGTATTTCGCACGAATTGTTTCCACCACGAGGTTAGATCTCGTTTTGATGGCGGTGATATCGCGCCGTGTGGAACTGAACTTTGTTGATGCGCTGTTGACCGCGGAAGGCCGCGGCCGGGCGCCTGGGGCGCTGAGTGTGAATTGCCGGTGGCCATCGTGATATGGTACCCACGCAGTGGTTTTTGCGCCGGCTATGTGGAGGAAATCAGAGGATCGTAGATGGGGTATGATTATTTGGACGGGAGGGGAAGGTGACGCCAAAAATGCTTCGAGCGTTTGGCCAGGGGCCGAAAAGTCGCGGTTGTATTTTGATCCAAAACGGCAACAGGGCTACGCGAGATATATCGCATGAGCCTCTAAAGCCAAGGAAGAGGAGGATGTCGCGACAAAGATGCAGATAGGAACGAGGCAGTTGAGGAGAAGGTAACGAACGGCTCTGGAGAATAACGAAGGGCGGCAATCCGGTGCACGAGGCTGAGTGGAGGGGTCGGGTGTCTGGCGGGCAGGTGGTGGACTATGAATGATGATGGCGGGAAATCGCAGAAAGCCCTAAGATTTTTAGTTGGTGAGCGGTAAGAGAGAGGGCCGGCGAAAGAGAGGGCGTTTTCATCCAAGAGGTCCGGTCGCCGTTAAAGGTGGATGGCGTGTGGGTAATTAAGTTGGTGTAGTGTATATCCTCGATAAGTAATCTGTATGCGCTCCGTAGATTCTTAGGCGGCTAGATTAGGCGGTGGAGTACCCCGAAAAACCAACCATTAACTTAACGAAAGCAAGGCTCGTGCAGGACGGACCACGGGATAAGAATAGCGCAGACGGGCAGGATATGACAAGTCTGGTCAATGTGTCGACGAGGCCATGCCGCTCGCGAGAGATGAGAGAACGCGGAGAGCAGCGAGACGGCAGCGGGAGTGTGTGATTTGAAGATCGAAAGGGGGGCGTCGACGGGAAAGGGCGAAACCCTGATGACTACGCAACGTCTGCTGACACAACACAGAAAGCGTCAACGGGTGGCTGAAGACGACCGAGGAGCGCGGGCGATGGCTTTAATGGCTTGCAGGTTTAAAATGGCTTGCAAGTTGTGGGCGGCCGCCTAGAAAACACCAGAGAAAAACGAGCGCCCAGCGCTAGTCGTCGTGGTCGCACTAGTCGGTAGTTCGGGGGATGGATTCTAATTGCTGATGCTATTTCTGTCCAGGACTATGTAGGGGGCAATTGTCTATCGCGTACTCCGTACCCCGCCACAGAAACGATCTAATCTTGGCTGCCAGATGGGTCGGTTGATCGGTTGGCAGGTTGGCAGATTGGCTGATGGCTACATCGGTGTGTATATAGAGAGGATGGATGGATGGATGGATGGATGGAGTGAGTTGTGGACAAGGACGAAGAACGGATGGAAAGGATTTGCCCAGACTGGAGGCGGCCGTTGAGTCACGTGAGGTTGCTGACTCATCCAAGTCCCCCGCCGCTGGTTGGATGCCCGTCTGCGAAAATAACTTCATGTTTCAGACCGTCCGTCTGGCCTTCTGGTGCCTGGAGTGGCATTCCCGGAACACCTGGGCAGTGGGCAGACGTCCCACCTTCCAGACAGTCGCAAAGGCCAGACCCATCGCTAAGGTTTCGTTTCACTTCGATCTAATTTACCGTTCTATTTTTTTTGCTATTTTTTATTGTTGTCTTTCATCTATGGACCCTAATAAAACTCCACAGTCAACAGAAAGAGGGGGGGCGGGATTCAGTGTGGGACTGGCGTTCATCCATCAACTCGCAGCTTCGAAATCCCCAGAACAAATCATTCGTGATTCATTCATGACTGCACACCCAGTCGGTGACGTCCATGCTTATCACAGAGGTCAAAAATCTTCTTCTCACGAGGCAAAAAAAATAAAAATAAAAAAATAAAAAAATAAAAAAGCAGGTTTCATCCTGGTGCCTTGCATACGTCCCACCTGACGAAACCACAATCACCAGCCACAGTTACTACTATTAATTCCATCATATCTTGCCTATGACGCCCTCTCTCCCTTAAGAGTGCGACGGCTGTTGCTGTTGCTGGCTGATGAATTTGCCTCTGGCTGTCGTGTGGAGAGTGGCAAAGCAAACATCTACTAAAGTTTAACTTACGCTTGTGAGCCCTAGAGCCGAGAGGATACTCAAGTCTCGAGCCGATCAAGGGCTTATATTATTATTCACTAGCGAAGCATCCCTCGTCATACAAATCTCTATCAGCATGGCCACCTGGTAGTTGGTTGGCTAAATACCTACCACCACCTCCGTCATTAGGCTTGTGCGCGCTGCGGAGAGGCAAAGGAGAATGGGAACTGCCATGCTGGTTGACGGCCGTTAATATCGCCCCGGATATTTCCAGGATCAGCCATTCTGAAAATAGAAATAGAGATATACGGAACACATGATAGTTACCAATCATTAGAAGACAAAAGACGTTTTATTGACAAGGAGGGGTGTATTTGTGATGAAACAGAGGTTGATGTTTACATTACACTGCCAGGTTAAGAAAAAATCATATCTATCTCATCCAAAGTATTGAAACCTGACTTTTCTGAAATATTTCCTGATCTGGGACGCACATCAATCAGAGAACTTCCAGGGTTGCCTTGAGCATAAATTTCAAAGCCATGTAAAATATTGCGCATACCGATATCATCGCTGAAAACCGTTCTCTGCTTGCTGTTTTGGTCGCAATAGTCGTTGTTTCGCCGTTCTTCAGAGCGCTACAACACGGCCAATGACAGTAGCAGTGGATTTCCTTCCATACTACGTTATCATTGCAGGAATTGGAAAATAGCTCTTCACGTTCAGCGATTGTAGATGGAATTCTCTTGGGGCAGCCCTGGCGGAAAGTAGAGGTGGCCGGCCAGATGTCATGTGACATCCAATCGATTCGGAAAAACAATATCCCATCTCCAGCTCGCAGGCTTTGGCGCCAGCGGGAGAAGCAGCTCAACTTTCCATATCTCAAAAGACCAAAAACGATCACCGCCATACCTATCCTCGCCTTCTCCTCGCCATTGTTAATTAACCCGGACCTGTTACCTTGCGGCGTGTAAAGGAGAACCTCCAACCCGCCCCCCCCC
>QGQJ01000937.1:0-14016 GCA_003206725.1 Blastomyces emzantsi
GTATATCTTATATAGTTAAAATTCATTTAAAAGATATAACTCTTATAGATGACTTTTCTAAATCAGAAAATCAGTATAACTTCATTCAGTAGAATAAGAAGATAGATAATATCTTGTAATCAGATATCATCAGATTTATATATAAATCGTGTGAGAAGATAATAAAATCTGTTCAAATGATGTGTGCACACATTGTTTTTCTATGTCAAGAACTGACAGATTTTTGAATATGCTAAATATTTGAAAATCGATGAATGCGCACAAAACCCTAAGCCAGGCACATATCTAACACATCCATCACCTATTTCAAGCATTCCATCCTTCCTTATGGCCCGGAAAATGGGTGCTAGAAAGAAAAATAAATAAATAAATACGAAGTGAAGATAAATACTGACTCTCATTATCAGTTAGTGCCCTTTCTTAGCAGCGTCTGTCTGGTGATACCCATATCAAGCGCTACTGCCCTCCCAGCTCCATCAAGTTCAAAGACAAGCTCATCAATCGACCTACGTCCATACTTCAAGCCATCAACGGAGACCCATGACTTACAAACACCACTGAAGATCTTCTCCTTGGTCAAGTTATTATCAGCGACCGGCTCCGGAATATCCGCAACGACACGGAAAGACGTTCGTGACCTGACCGATTCGCGGGAGCTGCTGGTGTACCTTGCCGTCAGGCCAGTTGGCTGCAGACGGAGGCCAACTTTGGGAAAAGCTCCCGGCGGCGCACCGAAGAACGCCCCAATTACGTCCTCGAATGGGAAACCGTTGAGATAGAACGACTCAATTGCTAATCCTGGGCCGGCGTCGTCCTTTTTGTCGCTGATTTTCAGCACCGTAGCTTTTTCGTTTTCACTGCCTGGGGAGGAGGAGTAGGTTCCTGAGAAATCTTCTACGGCCTGCAGTCGCGCCTCCTTGTCTAGAGTGGCACTAAGTAAGCTTCCAATTAAATCGGCGAGGAGGGTCCTTTGCGGCCCTGGGTTTGCACCCGCTGCTAGGACCGTGAATCCAACATCATGATCCGGGCTCAGGGCGATGACTGAGCCGTAGCTACCGAGGTCACCGAATTTGGTGTAGAAATCGATAACCCTAGTGTTGGATGACCGGTAAATCTCCCAGGGGCTGCCGACGGAGGACATCAAAGAGGAAGTGTGAGAGTTGGGTTTCAGCCAGCGTCGAGTGTCTGTTTCTGAAATCAGGCGAGATTGTAAAATTGACTGCCCAACCCGAGCCAGGTCAGTCGCACTTGAATAAAACCCTCCTGCCGGGTTACCAGAACCAAGTGAAGCGTTCCAATGCGAAGTCAGAGGATCAAATGGAATAATACCCCAGGTGTCAGGAGGGGTTTCGATACCGAAACGCTTGAGCTTGAGCCGGTCGCTGATCGAACGCTTGACTGAGTTTTCAAAGGGAACCCCCGTGATTCGCTCGAGGGCATATCCCATGATATCAAAGGCCACGTTAGAGTAGATGGCAGTGCTGAATGGCGCAAAGACTGGATGATGTTCCATGAATTCCGCGAACATCTCTGTAAAACTAGGGGTTAGGATATGGGTTTCAAAAAGCGGAACTAGATTTAAATGTTTACCGCTTCGGGTGCACGGGTCGAAATGTAGGCCCTTTTTTCCGCACCGTGGGATATCAGAATTACTTAAGGCTGGAAGCCCCAGTTGAGTGGCAGCAGTTTGGTTTACTTTGCCTGCAATGTCGCTTGAATAGTCTAGGGGTGGGTTAGCGAAAGGAGCTTGAAATTAGGAAACATGAAAATGGGATACTTTCCTCGCCCAATTCCCGACAGTTGGTTTGCAAGAGAGCCAACCGTGATATCTCTCCATTGTGGAATTATAGTATCGTCTGAATTTCGTCCTTCCTTCCAGATCGCCCTCTGAATCTCCGGGACAAATTTCGCAATCGGTTCGTTGAAATATTTGAATCCTGCTTCGATCAAAAAGGTGTATACAGTCATAGCCTTTGAGATACTGGCAATCCGGTACATTGTGTCACCATTAAGTTTTTGACCCTCAGCAATTGAGCCCTTCAGCCCGAGGGCATCGTGATGGTACTCGTATAGTAGCTTCTCTTCGTGACTGGAGAATATATTAACTGAAAACGACGTAGTATTGGTATCCAAGTCATCTGACTGGCGAAGAAGCTCTTTGAGGTGGGATTCGAAATCGTCCAATGCTTTCTTCCAGGTCGACGAACGGGGAAGGCTTCGAGGAGCCGGAAACGCGGGTCCAATGAGCGGACAATCCGCCGCGTAGAGAATTTTGCATAGCAGCAGCAAAGCTAGGATGGATGGGATAAATCGGAGCAACATATTAAAAAGGGATCCTGGCTCCAGTTTACACGAATATCCTTGAAGAGCAAAGAAAAAAAATGCCAGAAAATGGTCAACTGTTTTTTCTATGAGTGAAATTAAATGAGAAGGAATCTCGATCCTTTATATCTGTTTTGACAGATGAGTGACTCCGTATGCGCTGAGCGATTGGGATGACGCTCCAGCAGACTGGACGATAAAATATTCCTATGCCATGAGAAAGCCCGCTGCTGGTAGATATCCTCGATCATTTCCGGGGCCTGTGTAACCGAGTGGCTCAGGCAGGAGGTAATTTGAGGTTACGCAATCAATAATCCATCAAATAACGTTCTAGTTCACACAAAGGTTCAAAACTGTACACGGAGGATTAAGTCTATATCGAGGGATACTAGTCGTAAAAATATAATAACTCAGGGTCATAGGTATCCGGAACTTCGACATGGTATCGACATGCTTGGAGCAGATAAGGGACTTTTGAATTAGCTTCTAAATAGAACAAAAATACAGCGCCCGTATGTCCAGAATATGTTAGGCAACAGGCTATCCCTCATATTTGGGCTTAACGAGAATATGTCCATCAATTGGAAGTTCGAAAGAAGCGCCAGCATGGGTTCTCAACTCGGTACAACGATGGTTGACGACCCTTGCATGATCGCTTGGCTGGTTGAAGCCATGATCGTCGTCGTCACGGTCCAACAATTGCAAATTTGCAGTCGTCGTAGTTCTTTGTGTGTGGCGGTGGGATTATCGTTTCACGATGTTCAGGGTAGGTGGCGTTTTAATTACTCTTTGGCATAAATATCTCCGGTTCATGTCGTTGCCTAAATTGAAGTATGAGTTTCCTGGCGAATCGGCGATCGAAAAGGTTTCTCCGTCCCGAATGCTGTTGTTGGGGAATCCCGAGTCCCCGCACCCGGGCCGAGATGCTTATTTTTAGATCCCGTCTGTTCCTCATTTGGATTATTGGATTTACGTCCCCGCACGAGCATGCAACTTCAGTATAGCTAATACTTCTCCAGCATGTACGGGCTACTACCAAACCGCTTCAACCGTTTCAATTTTCTTTATGTTATTTCTCTGACGAAACAAAAAAGATGAGGTTTACAGCTTCTCCAAGCCAACACGTTACTTCTCCGCTTTCTCTAAAAATAGATGTGTGGCGATGACGTCAGCGTGGATTTGGCTTTTGTTTTAGAACAGGGGGCCTCACGCTAGTATCACCCCATTTAATAGGAGTGCGGCCTCCGAAGCACGACCGGCATCCACGCCTTTGCCATGCGGCCTCGTGGCCTTCGCTTATTTTACGTCACCGGCCGCTCCCCATAGACACGAAAAAGAGCTAAGCTTCTATCACTAAGAACTCCGACGATATGACCGAAGCTAGGCACGGGGTTGGTTGTCTTAGGCGAACGGATATTTTTAAGACGAAAATTAAATTTCGCGTCTCGGGTTGAGTTTGGTGCGGTAGTTTTGAGATGCAAGTTGGCTATATCTCCAAATTCCGTGCTGCGGCAATAAGGCGACTCATAAGATTTTCCCATATTTTCTGAGCAAAAGATATCTCCGGATGTCATGTTCAGCGAGAGCTGTGGTGTTGTTCTCGAAAATTTTCCGTCTAGTAGCGTGCTAAGGTGAGCGTAATGAAGCAAGCGACGCCGGCTCCAAATACCTCGACGGGTTAACTACCAATATAGTAGGGGTGAGTATCCCCGCCTATTGTCGCCAGCACTTCCAGAATCTCCAATCCGCAATATCTGGCCAGGATCGGCAATACCGTGTCAACAAGGGGCCGTAGAATGAATCCCGGAAATGAACGCCAAAGTAACCAGCGGCCAGACGAGGACGTAAGCCTGAGCCGATATTAAATACCACACGTGGAAGAGAATCGCAGAATAAATCATTGATTCATCATCCTTTATCCCACTGCTCGCGCTCCTCTACCCACATACGATCTAGTATTTGGAAAACCTCTGTAGCGCTTTTAATGAGATGATCCTCCATCCCAAGTGCTCCATATCGATGTTGCATCTTATCCGGATGCCATCTGACCCGTTCGATTTTCAAAACAGTAAGAAGGTCAGATAGGTGGGACTGGAGTTTTCCCCGTTGCTCTAAACCAGGGGCACGGGTATCCGCCGGGGTGGGAAGAGGTGCGTTCCGCATAAACGCCTCCACGGCCTTTGGAGTAATATCACTTCGCTTACCCGATTCAACAGGCCAAAAAATGAGGTTTCGAAGTTTTTCGTTCATTTTGTCAACTGAAGGGCCGGGATGCTTCGAAGCCGACGATGACGATGCGGTTGCTACTGTCGACGCCGCCGCACGAGCTCGTGCATTCAAATCCTCCCAACTATCCAAATACCTTCTCCAAATATCCAACCAAACATCCGCCGTACGCTTCTTCATCTTCCTCTCCTGGCCCCTCCGTAAACTCTCTTCAATCATCCTCTCAAACGCCTCACGTTCGCTCCCTTCTTGCGTCGGCCTACCTTCATTCCTTTGCCTCTCCCGCTCCTTCTTCCTTCGATCCCTCTCCGCAAAAACCGCCTCATGGGTCTTTTCCCACATGCGCGCACGCACATACGCCGCATATTCCTCATCTGTCATCTGCTCTAACTCACCACCCAAATCCGGACGTGCGTAGGTATGAATCGGCTGGCCATATACCGATTCCCAGTATGCCGCGCCTTCATCGTCAGCTAAGGCGTCGAAAAGAGATTCACGGAATGCAGCGTCGGGAGACAGTTCCGGAGGCTCTTCATACGTTGGAGGGGGGGTGTTGGAAGACTTGTGACGTTTAGAGGACCGGTGGCGGCGATAGTGATGTCGACGGCGATAGCGACGCGGGTGGGATGACGATTGTGGTTTAGTACCATCGCTGCCATCATCGTCTGGCCTTTCTGATTTTGATCTAGAGCGTGAGGCGCGGTGTTTGGATTTGAAGCGGAATTTGCTCGCTTGGGCGGTGGAATATTCGTCCTCCATTCTTTCCCTTTTTTATCGCCAAAATCGTGTAATGTCCCGTGAGCGTTGTCGCGAGTACCAGGGAGGTTTCTGTATCATCTAAACCGCGTGTATCTCTAGAGACCGAAATTACGATGGTCGGGATATAGCAATCGAGCAAGTGATGTCAAGTCTTTGGAGTTGTAGCAGATTATCGTCACTTGGGTTAGATCAGATAGGATAGACGATCAGAACACCCATACTAGTCTTCGGCGGTTCTGAGCGAAAGTGAAACTAGTTCGTCAAACGAATGTCGTGGAGAAACTGTCGCGGTGAGCTGCCGTGGTGGCTGATGTCGGGACTTTGAATGGAAGGCTGACTCCTGGCGGTTCAAAAAAGCTCACATGATATTGAAATATATCTGCGTATTACCAATACCGAAAATACAATACGCACGTCGACATATACAGTACTCCGTAGCTTGTCAGATCATCTCCTCTACATGGTCTCGTCACCGAGAATTATCACTCCATCCAGCTTAAAGAAACGCATCAAACCACTCTACTGCTCCCCGCAGAGCAGCTTCCTTTGCAAACCGAGCAGCGGGATTGCTGATATCCCCTCGAACGCTATAGTTATGACCAATGGCACATTAGCAAATCTAGCATCAACAGGAGGAGGTACAAAACCGAGATGAGGGGACTATAGCTACATACGTAAACCCGTGCCCCGTCTGCGCAAATGTACGACACGACCACGTCGCCCCCGTCTGCTTAAGCACATCCTCCATCTCCCTCCTCTTCTCCTCTGGTAAAATGTCATCTTCCTCAGCCGCAAATATAGCCAACGGACTGAATACAGGCCTTAACCGTGCATCTCCCGGCGCAGCAGTACCGCTTCCGTGAAACCCGCCCCTTTCTTCATATTTCTTACTATTCACAGCCAATTCCCTCATCTCATCCATGGTGAAAAAGGATGGATGATTAACAACCCCCACCTTAATCCTACCCTGCGCAAGGAGCCGGATAACATATCGCCCGCCAAAACAATACCCAACCCCACCAAGCCTCTCGACCCCGCCAAACACCCTGCGTAACGGGTTGATCGATCCAATGCAGGATTTCGTCCACGATTGGATTGACGGTGCCCGGGTGATTATGAGCGAGGAATTGCTCGAGAGCGGCGTCCCCGTCCCAATTTGGTGGTTTGGTAATGGGGAAAGAGTGTGCGCCAAATAGGTCTGGTAAGATGGCCGGGCAGGAGAGGTTGGCGGAAAGGGTGTCGGCGAGGAGTTGGATGTTTGGCAACTTTATCCCGTGGCCTTCTGGGAGGAGGAGCAGGGCTTTAGGCCATTTTGCGGGGTGGGTGGTATAATTGTCCTTGGTGTTTCCATCTGATCGTGATGCGTGCCCTGGAGGAAATGTGATATATGTTGGGATGTTCCTGATGATTTGAATGGCTCCGCGCACGGCTCCCGAATGAAGGGAGTCGATTTTGCAGCAAGACATGGCTTTTAATATGAGCTACTTATTTGGGGAATACGTGCTGACCGGGTAAGTTTAGATTTTACTTCTCCTGGGCTTAGAGGCGATATCTGCTCCCCGTCCATGGGAGGTGGGGTAACTTGAGGGGGAGTTCATACTTCTCGTATTCCTTAGCTCCCACCTTATGGCACCGCCAATAGAATTTTTTGCTAACAGGGACACTGTGTAGGTGGGCGGATTATGTTGTATGCATGCCCCTTGCATTGCAGAGAGGGCGTTCCAAGGGCTAATCACACGCCCACTAAAGCATCCTGAAGACACCTGAAATGGCCTTAACCGCCCTTTAAAACAAGAGGCAATGAAATCAGGAACATGGAACATTTGACAAAAATCATTTCGGTCTTTTTTTCTCTTTTCTTCAAATTGCGCTTGATAATGAGGAAGTTGACCTTTCCTCTTTATCCAAGTGCCCGGGAAAGGAGATGGTGCAAAGGCATGTTGAAATGTGGAAAGTGTAAAGAAGAAGCAAAGGTAGTACAGTAAACTGGAAAAGCTCGGGACGCCAGAAAAACAAGGGATATATGATGCATGCAGAAACAATGGCTACAACCAGCAAACGCAAGGAATTCTGAGAGAATTGGCATAAGAAACAATTTAGGACGGAAGAATAATAATTCAGGGTGTGAGGAAGAGAAAGAGAAAACGACAACGTCGGTTATCATTGATCACAACAAAAATATGGATATCAAAACCTCCGTCTCTGACTGGCTCTGAAAGCCGTGAAACCAATATACGCCGCAAAAATAAGGAATAGGAACATAATGATCTTAAAGAAAAACCAAAGCCATCCCCCGGCACTAGTACTATCATCACCATTCCTACTATAAGCGCTTCCCTTCCCAGTCTTTGACTTTTGATTAGCCTTCTTACCAGCACCAGCACCATGGGAGCCAGTCCGTTTGTCTCCGGGTGCCTTGTCGTATAGTGAATAGGTGTTGATAGATATGATGTCATGGTTGTCGCTGAGTTCGCCGGTCTCGGCGGACATACCGAGGTAGGCGACAGTGGGGATATTTATAGATTGCTCCTCGGATGCTTCAACGGTGAAGCAAGGAGTCCAGGAATGATCGGCTTTGTATTGCAGGTCGAGGGCGAGGAATTTGTCTTGGAAGTAGGTGATGCGGGCCTTTGTAGCGACAGATGCGCCTCGGAGTCCTCGAGCCTGATTCGTTTTGATTTTAGTTGAAGAATGGGCATTGAAATAGATGGAATTAGTATTCTAAAGAGCAACTTACCGAACATCCAGCAAGTTCATTGGCTTTGCCGTCATGTGCCTGGTCATACGATGTCTGACCATCGCCCAGCATAGCCATGACATAGGGGAACGCGACGGACGGGCGATTATTCTTATACGTGTCAAAGAAGATACCCAATCCTTCGAACTTGTCTATGAATCCAAAGACAGGGCCTTTAGTTGCGCGTTGTTTGGTGAGCCATAACGCCATACCATCTCCATGAAGGTTTCCTTCGCCGTGGATGCTAAATTCGACTTCGACCTAAATCAAGACCCACATTCAGCACTTTTCGTCTGATTATTTATTGCACTGTGGAAGAAATGGCACCGACCTGCCAATTAGTTGCAGTTAACGGGACGCGAGAGAATAGCCAGCCTTGTCGCGATTGTCGATCCGGAGTAAGGCGAATATATCTAATTGGCAAGGATAAGCAGGTATGAACGACTTGGCTGGGAGTGTAGAGTAGACGCGGAGAAAACAAAACATACCGATCCGTGCGGATGACGGTATCACCACCAAAATCAAACCAACGGTTTTCCGAATCGGAATCTAAATACGGCTATCGGGGGGTGTTACGTCAATTTCGCGTCCATAGCCACTATGGAAGCACAGACTTTTGTTGTTTTAACGTACTTGGGATATACTGTATGCGACCATCTAGAAGGGCAGGTGGAAGAAATAGTTAATGATTAGTGATTTGAATCAAACAAAACAATACGGCCCAGGTTGGTGAAAGCAACATACAGGAACTCGTTTAACGTCGGGATGGTCCTCGAAGTCATGAGGATCATCAAAGGCATGAGCCAGGCCAAAGCATAGGCCCAACACCCATAGCCAAAGACATGGGAGCACTCGTAGCAGCATGGTTCCTTGTTTCAGCGCGGAGGTTCCGCTGCGGAGGGCAGAAGCGGAGGGCAGAAGCGGAGGGTGCGGGGGTCAATAGGCGTCGGTCGTAGATGACTGAGGGGAAATTCAAGCCGCGCAGGAGAAATTAAAGCTGGAGGAATACGACGACTGTCAGAAAGGAAGGTCGTCAAGGAGTTTCGTGTCACCGGGACATCAGCGAGCTTTTTGCCTGTCTCTGGCGAAGTGTAGAACGAACGGGCTGGGGGATCAGAATGGGAGGCTAGCTTGGATAGAACGCATTGAGGCGTGTAAAGGATCCCGCTCAAGTTTCCTTGCGTTCCCGCAGCCAGAAAATAGTAGGGAGTATAGGAAAGGAATATACAGCGGCTGTTGGCTGAGGATGTAGCAGCTCTTGCAGCTGTTAGATCTGCTGTCAATATTGACGATCTATGGATGAACATCAATCTGTCCACTTCTCGTCTAGGCCGCGGCTGCCGGTCATGTGACGATGAGGTAAGCACGCTGCGGCCGAGTCTTTTCCTCGCCGCGCCGATATATCAAAACGCTCAAACAGCACCAGACAACTACCATTCAAGAGAATAAGCAGCATCCAATTATCACAACTACCTCACCAATTCCAAGTCACCACCTCTCCGCCGTAATTACCGCATTTACAACCACAGCCACCAAATCCAAAAATGTCCCTTTCAAACCCCTTCTCGCAAAGCGGCTCCTCCGCCTCCCCGCAAACCTCCGCCGACGTCAAATCCGCAATAATATCCCAGGTCCAACAAGAGGCTGCCATCAACAATGCCCGTTCCCTCATAACCGTACGTAATAGTTCCCTCTCCATTCCCTTCCCTTTTCTATCCCTCTCCTACCCTCTCCAAATACCCGATCCCCTCCCAAAAAAAAAATAAAAATAAAAATAAAAATAATTAGAAAAAACCCCAACCCAAGCCCTAACCTAAAATCCCAAATGCAGAAAGTAAACGAAAACTGCTTCGAGAAATGCATCCCATCCCCAGGCTCCAGCCTCTCCTCCAAGGAACAAACCTGCCTCACCGCCTGCATGGAGAAGTACATCCAGCTATGGAACGCCACGAGCCGTGCCTATGGGGCGCGCGTGAACCAGGAACAGAAGATGGGCGGCGTTGGCGGTAGCTCGTCGTTTGGCGGGAGCGGCGACGGGAGCGGCGCTATGTTTTAGTTTTGAGACTATTTGAGCAGGGAGTGGTGGAGCGGTTGGTGGAATGCTTTGCGCCTACGGTGGGAGGTGGATGGGGGTTGGAATTGAATGGAATGATTTGGCTGGCTGGCTGGGTAGATGGATGAATGGAATGAGATTGGGATAAAAGGATTAAGTGTATGATTGTTTTGATCCATGACCACCCACCGGTACAGTATGTGAGAGCCATGATCTAGAGATGACTTTTCCGTATTTTCGCCATTTCGAGCTGATTTTACTTGGCTGGGAACGATATAGATACGTCACCTATATCCCCCTTGCATTCCTCCTCCCTTCCTAATTTCTTCACGGAGGGGCGTCATTTTCTTTTTTTTCCCCTGATTATCTCTGTGTATTTATAGTGTACTGTGTCTATCCCGTTTTCAGTTCCCTTGTCCTTTGCTTGTTTAAGCCCGCTTTTTTATACAGGAAAATGCATATATGTAGAAACGCAACCAAACCATGCAGCACCTACGTACATGGGTTATTGGGATATGTTCGATTAATGATAGAAAAATGGGAACAGTTAATTTTTTTTAAAAAAAAAAAAAAATGAACCACACATACGATTCTTCTGCGTACCACTATCTCCTATTTCATACCGTAAATGAAAAAAGAACAAATTCTTCTTCCCTCACCAGAAGGCAACAAAAGAAAAACAAATAACAATTGCTTATATTACAATATGACCAGAATCAAGCAAGAGATTATGCCAGTGTCTGTATCAAATCAGATATTCTTTATCCCTGACTGCTGCTTTTGCATCATGTCATTCAAAACATTACACTCATTTCTCCAAACGAACCTCGTATAGTTATATAAAACACACCATGGCCCTTTTTATACCGCACATGCCCGCCTTATTTTGACCAAAAGGAAAAGGGACAAAAAACGGGGGTAAGGAAACAAGGTTAAATATATAAAAATGTGATAAAAAGTCTCCAGGAAGCGGATCAATCAGAATATAACTATAATCAAATTTCCAGTTAACCATAACCGGGGAGTGAAAGGAAGGAGAGAAGGGACAAAAAGAAAAGAAAGAAAAAAAGAAAGAAAGTATAAGAAACTTATATAATATAGATAAGTCAATAGTGATAAGATAAGAAGTTGAAAAAAAAAGAAAAAGAAAAACAAGAAGGGAAAAAAAGAAAGAAAACCCCTGCTATTTATTTCTGAGTCCATCATGGATGAAGGAAGTGGCGGGAGCAAAAAATACCAACACCAGAAAGGGGGTCCCTAAAAAAAAAAAGGTTGGACGACAATGTCCAAAAGAATAAATTGGCAAAAGAAGAAGAAGAAAACCCGCCCAAATGCAGATAAGAATGCAAGTATACTGGAAGAAGTTGGAGGACGAATATGGAGAAGAAGATGGTATGTAGAAAGAAGGCACTTTTCCCCGTCATTTTCTGTTGCATAGATAACAAACCAATATAAGCGGAGTAGAAAGGTAGCGTAGTTTTTGACGCTTAAACAGAGGTCATCTATCCTTTTTTGTTTCCCTTTCTGTCGTCTTTTTTTTTCGTTTCTGTTCCTTTTCCATACTTCGTTAATCGATTTCCTCCGTAAAACTTAAAAGTCCACGAAATAATGACCATATCTAAATCAATGAGATAGTGGGTTAGCGAGGAGAATATTCTCTTCCTTTTCTTTGATACGAGAACGCAAATGTCATAGCACGGAGACAGACAGATAGTCACGCAGGCGGGCGAGAAATCAATGAGGAAAACGGAGAATAGAAAGAAGAAACATACGGATCATCTCCACCACCTCCATAAGCCTCCGTTTCCTCGGGATACCTATCGAACTGGCTCGCGTCCCCCTGCCCACCTTTCACAGGCGGTATATACGGGGCATCAATATCTTTCCTTGCCAGTCGATCCCACGTCACCTCCGCGAACCACGGATGGTTCTTCACGTCCTGCGAGCCCCCGTGCAAGTTCCCCAGTCGCACCGTGAGGTCTGGCGTAATCAGCTGGGAGAGGAGATCCTGGGCGTCTGGATGCATGTAAGGCGGGTACTTGACGCGGCATTTGATGATGTTTTCGTAGATTTTCATAGGGGAGCCGCCATCCCAGAACGGGGTGAAACCACAGAGCATTTCGAAGATTAGGATGCCGAGGGACCACCTAGTTTTCCAGTCAGGTAAATTGGTTTAATTTAGTTGGGCGGCTTACGGCGGGTGAGAATAATCGGGACGACAGGCCAGAAATGAAGGGTAATAACTTACCAGTCGACAGACATATTGTATCCCTTCGACGACACCACCTCCGGCGCAAGATAATCAGGCGTCCCGCACAATGTCCATGTAATATCTTTAACTTCCTTCGCGAAGCCAAAATCCGTTATTTTCAAATGGCCGTGTCGGTCGAGAAGTAGGTTCTCCGGCTTCAAGTCTCGGTATACAATGTGATGGTCGTGCAAATATTCTAACGCCAGCGTAACTTCTGCAGCATAGAATTTTGCAACGGGGTTTGGGAAGCGCTAATTGAACGCAATGGTTAATTAGTCCAGAAAAGAAAAGAAAAGAAAAGATAAACAAAAAAAGGTATCCATAGAGATTTGAATGCTGGCATAGTAGATCTCGCCATACCTGTGACTTCCTTAGTAAACTGAACAACTCCCCACCCTCCACAAAGTCCATAACCATATAGAGATTCTTCGCGTCCTGAAACGTGCCCCATAGCGTGATAAGAAACGGATGCTTAACTCGCTGCAACATTTTCCGCTCATCATTCGTATGCTCGACCTGCTTCATCTTCACCACCTGCGCCTTCTTGAGCACCTTAATCGCATAGAATCGTTGGTTATGCCGCGATTGAACCAGGTGCACACGCCCGAAGCTGCCGGTGCCCAACGTCCGCTGTAGCGTAAAATCATCTAGTGAGTACTTCCCCTTAGTCTGTCGCGTAGATGCCTGGACAGATCGTTGCTGTTCATTTTGCTGTTGCTGCTGTTCATGCTGTTGCGGTTGGTGTTGTGATGTTATATGTTGGCCATCGCCAACTCTCTGCTGTGAAGACTCCACCTCGTCTTGATTGGGCGGGTTTATGATATTCTTGATGCTGGCAGCATTCTGATAGTGGTGGGGTTGCTGCTGCTGCTGTTGTTGTTGTTGCTGCTGCTGCTGCTTGAATTGGGAGGGATCGCTCGCGATATTAGAGGAAAAGGGCGTGGAAGAGGGTATGGGGTTCATGGGTAGAGCGGGTTGGCTGTTGCTGGTGGTGGAGGTTNNGTAGTAGTAGCAGTAGTTGTGGGAGCGGTGGTTGCAGTGGCAGGTTCAGCACTGCGACTATTGGTGCGGGCGGAGGAAGCGGGGTATGCCCGGGGTGAATCAAGACTAGAAGACGCAGGGTGCTGGACCAGGGGGTTTGGAGGAGGGGGATGTTGCGGAGTATTAACAGCTGTTGGAGAGCGAGGATTGCTGGTGCTGGTACTGGTTCTATTGCGGGAAAACCGTGATTCCGCTACTGGTGAAGCGGGCAGATCCAGGTCCCTCGAGTTGCGCGAGTCCTTCGTCCGCTTCTTCTTCAGTAAGTTTCCTAGACTCCGCATGGACCACCAAAATAGGAGGCAGTGAGGTTCTTCACCAAGGCCTCCGTGAATAGTAGCAATGACGAGGATAAGACGTCAGTGTGGGGGGGGGTCGAAAGCTGGTGTTCCCTCCTGAGACGTTCTAATCCACATGGGCCCCTGTGTGAATGCGTTTTCTCGCCCTATTTTCCGGGGGGGTTCTGCCTTTTCAGGTGCACACGAATGTATTCTCTATCTCTTAGCTTCAGGGACCAGGGGCTGGCAGATAATCAGGGGATGAGGGGGAGGTTGGCTTGGCCGTGAGTGGCCGGAATAAGACGGATCCGATGGGAAGAGACCGACGAAATGCTTTGTGTGGCCTAGGGTG
>QGQJ01000938.1:0-22724 GCA_003206725.1 Blastomyces emzantsi
TTTTTGCTGTTGAAATAACTATAAAAGCCTAAACCAGCGCAGGCCGGCCATTTTGACGTCATGGTGAGGAGGGCCCCGACAATTTGATATCAATATCAAGAAATAAAAAAAGAGTTTGTTGCTTCGCAGCTTCATTATTATTATTATTATTATTATTATTATTATTATTATTATTATTATTATTATTATTGCTTCAGTTGAATGCTGGGCACATTACATGTCTGGAAAGAGAAGAGGGGCCTGCTCCTCCCTCTGTTTACGTTATTTCTATTTCGCCTTCCATTCGAACACGCATAATTAATCGGGGGCTTCGGGGTTGATGAAGAAAAGCATGAAAGCATATTCTCATCCCACACATGTCTTGAATAGCAATTAACTGACTCTTCTGAATACCCGAGAGAAATTAATTTCATGTTCAGTCAGGTGTCGTGTTTGATATGGCATCGGGTATGTCCTTGGTTCTCGAGCTTTGGAGTTACCTTGTCAAGTAATACAGTTGGCCGCAAGACTTATTTGGTTCAGCCCAATATTCAACCAGAAACCAGGTCGGGATGATATGCAGGAATCCAATCGTTCCGCCAAACCGGCATGCTACCGCTAAGAATGAGTTAAGCCCGGCGACAAGTATCTTATTATCCAATGGTCAGCTTTGAACAGTCGGGAGCGTAAAAAGGAGAACACAGGAAGAAGAACGTTAGATCCTTTTTACGGGAAAAAAATAATAAAAATTGACATGATTAACAATAAAATTAGAAACGTATGACGGGCGTCAGTTCAGAGCAGAGAATAGGTCTCTCGTCGCCGATTGCAAGATGAATGGGAAGGATTTTTGTTTTTACTTATGATGAATGTTAGGGAGCCCCTTTTCTTTCTAGTTTGAAGTTGTGATTGTTGACTGGAAGTTCGAGGCATGATTTGACAATGCACGCTATGTCGAACGGTGCGATGATATCTCTGTGCCTCCAGGATAGCCTTTGATATCTATCTACCAGTCAGTTGCATAGGACCGCAAGAAGAAAAGACGCGAAGAAAAACAAAGTCTAGGATAGTACGTAATAACGGGTACACTGTCTATAGAACTTAAGAAGTTACCCGAATTGTTCGTCTCACTCTTCTGCCACGGAAATCCTGACTGAATACCGTAGAATCTAGGATAAACGCTCGTTTTTCAAACCTTGGTGAGATTCGGCCAACCCCAAGCAGGCTCCGTAGATTGAGAGACAAGCCTTGAAGGTAGAAGGTTGCGTACCATGCTGCTAGCTTAGCGGGCAAGATATACCAATGTGACATAGCCCAATCACTTTTGCTGCAGATCTAGCCTCCTCCCGCCTTGAACAGGTCGGATAGTTCGGGTGTGTCGCTAGAACGCTGTATGTAGGACCTCGCAGAGTGTAGTACGTCAAGGTTAATGGTCCATCGGCGAGTTTTTCTATGAGGAAATGCGGATTTTGTCCTTTGAACTTTCTTGCTCCGGGCTTTATGAGTAGAGTAGAGCGGAGAGCGGAGTTTGTTCAGGGTTTCGCTGTGCAGTGTTTGAGGTTGAGAGGAATACTTGATGAAAAGGTTTGAAATCCCTGAACAAGGTCGTTGCAATTAATAATAGACAGATACTGGTGCCTGTCGGTGGCGGTTATTTAAAACGGTTGTCAAATCTGTCTGAGGAAGACGCGTCGAGAAAGGGCAGAGTTGGATTAGACGCGCTGATCCGCACGTTGCTGCCTCAAGAACGCGGCTAGAGCCACGTGACACCCGCGTGGACGCGGCTCTTCCCTGGCAACGGCACATGATAAAATCAACTTCAACACTGAGAGCAGACTGGTGTCATCTACAACAACACACCACTCTGCCGCCGCCTGATGAACACTCTGGAACGTGTCTGTTCATGATTTAATTTTATTTCTCCTCTAAGCTACTGTCTTGTTAATTTCCAAAGGAATAATGGAATTTTCCATGGGCCTCGCGGAAATACCAAATGGAGTCCTTATTTCGGGTTACCATCCCCCATGGCTCTGACATCAACAAATGCAGCCCTCTTCGGGATATTCCAGGAAGATTCCCTGGAACATGACTATTTCTGTCCTTCTCAACGAAACTTTCCGCTTTGCGATGACACATGGCGAGTGAATGACCCCAAAATGACGCAAGTGGAATGTGAATGCTATAGGAAATATAAAAATCTCGTTTTGACGCGCCGCAGCCATTTTCTATTTCCAAACATACGTCTTTCTTCCTCTCGTTACTCCATATTTCCGTATAGATTATGAAGTATCCTGTTTTGAGATCAGGTCCAATATTCAGTTTGGTATCGATGTCACCTCGGTTGTCCTCAAATATCCATTCAGCAGAACCCGCCATCCAGTTTCTTCTTCCCCACGCCATTCCTCCCCTTGCGCGTTAGGCCCTACCAATACTGTTACTTTCCTCTGCCGGAAGGCATGTCGCTATACGGTCTACCAGGAACCCCCCTGCTTGACGAGCACTTTGAATCCATGCAGGTGGAGGATTCTACCTTTCTGGAACTTGCGCTGGATACAGATGTTTTATCTTCAGAGTGTAGAACAGACACTTTCCACACCGAATCTTCGCCAAAATTTGTGACACCCGCCTTTGTCGGGCAACAAAGTTACCCGAACCCAACAGCAGATGTCAATGCTCTACCTGTGACGCCATTGAACAGCAGTCCTATACAAGTTTATCCCCCGGCTACGAACTCATATACACAGGAATCTTCCGACGATTTAAATTTCAGTGAGTGGTGCCATGATATCACAAATTATGCGAGCCCTTGCTCAGATCCTCGTGGCGATTCATCTGGGGACCGAGGTGTTCTGGATACAGGGCTACTTGGTCCTCTATCCCCTTTTACACCCAGCTCTTCTTCACGGAGTTGGTTCAGCATCCCCTTTTCAGACTTCCAGAAAGATTCTCCCCCGGACTTATCTCAGATTGATTTCGAAAAATTGATAAATTCCCATGATTTGTCGCCAGATCCGGCCTTAACTCCAGGATCATCCCATCAAGCGGAGCAGAACTTTGAGGTGAAACGCGAGCGCTCGGACTCCTGCCTCGCGAATCCTACACTCAAACCTCCACGGAAGAAAAAACCCGTGTTTGTGCGCGAATATGACTTACGAAAACTGCCCTCCAGATCCCAAAGGCGCCCCTCGTCGTCTAATCCAGGACAAAAGGTCTAAAAATATACGCAGCCATCCATAAAGCTAGGTAAGCAACCTGCCACGGATGGGCGTGATAATTGAAATTCACGTTCTGCCCGCCCATTTAGCAGGATTCAGTTGAAGGCGCATCATATGCCTGGATTACCCGATTGGAACAGATAGATTCTGTCTTCTCCTCTCTTTGCATATGCTCCGCCAGGATTGAAGAGTTCAGTTACGCTCTTCTTCATTCTCAAGCTATACTCCGTTTTTCTCTTCCGCATTGGCATTTTCGTGATGCCATTCTCTACTCCACGGGTTTAACATTGCCAAGGAATTCGCTGTCTGAGAGCTGGCTGGACCTGCAGGCGGTAATCATCCTTTAAATCTTCAGCTCAATAAGGAAAGTGCGGAGATAACTCCCTGTGAGACCTATCGACTTTGTCCTTTTCTTCATCTACCATTCGGACCATTCAAAATGGGTTTCAAAATTTGGAACAGCCAGTTCCGTTCAATTCGTGCCCGGTCTTTCGTTTTGGTTTTGGTATCAATTTATTTTGCTCGTTCATTTTTACCTGATAATTGCGAGATGTATCATTTTTGCCATTTTGGGCGTTGTTTTATTTGTAGGTTTTGCATATCTGCCAAAGTGCCGGCTGGGAGGATTTTTGCTTGCTGTGCTCTGAGCTTTCTTTCTTTCTACGAACTTCCTTTCCACAGTTGCTTAAACGATATTCCGATACCAGTTACATTGTGCAAATTTTGTAGTATTACATTATGGACGCGCTCGCAGACGTGAAGTGGGTTCACTTTGCAGTGACTCCAGAACGGATAATTCTTTTTTGAGAGGGTGCATTTCCATTGCTTTCTGTTGTCTATTGCTAATTTTCCTTGCACTCAATACTCCGAGATAAAAGAAAAGCAGAAACGGTAACAAGCTCATAGCCAGGTAACCCATATTCATTAGCCATTCATTCCCGCAAAACATGCCCGCCATTCGTTTCCATGCATCGGTCCATTCGTCGCATAAATATCTTTAATTATCACTTGGGCTCAACCCGCCCAATGCCTATCGCTCTTCACCATCACCGTCCCCATCCATATCCATATCCATATCATCCATATCCTCATCCAACCCCTCAAAAACCATAAACTTCTCCCCGCTCGCCTCCGTCTCCTCGGGCACTACATTCCCGTCCTGCACCTCGCACTCCTTCAGCACAGACTCGCGCCCAATCTTGCTGCGCCGCCCAATAATACAGCCCGTAAGCTGACAGCGCTCATCCACCACCGCGCCATCCATCAGCAGGCAGCGCGTGAGCCGCGCACCCGTCGCAATCCGGCAGTTGGCGCCAATCACGCACTCCTTTATCACGCATTTTTCCTCCACGGTCACGTTCTCGGCGATTAGGCAGTCGGCCTTGGTGACTGTGCACCGCTGGGCGATGCCGGCTGGATGGGCGATTTTGTTCATGTGCGCGAAGGGGGAGGCTGCTTCGCGCCCAACTTCAGTGATTGGGTCGAGTTTCGCGAGGCGGAGGGAGATGGAGAGGAGCAGGGCGGAGCTATCGACACGACGGATTAAAGGAGCAGAGGGTTGTGAGGGGTGGACGTAGGCGAGGATTGGGGGCACGGTGAGATTCCCTGGGGACGTTGGGTTGGGTTTGGTTGTATCTTCTTGTTGGAAGGTGAAGGCGCGCTGGGGTAAAGGGGGTTGAGTCTGCTTCTGTGTCGTACTGCTGCCGTCCGGGTTGACGTTGGAGTGGGAGATTGATTTTGTGGTAGACATGGCTGTGAGGTCGATTTCTTCCTCGACCCGTTCTTCGGCTTCGAACGCATGGCTGTTGGTATCCTGGCTGGCAAAAACTTCTCGTAGGCCTAATTTCTCGCCTAGGCCTGTTTGCCATTCGGCCTTGGCCCACCATCCTATCAAATCTTCACTGACGCTTTCGAACTTTTCGTTTCTTTGGGCCATATCTTTCACCCAGTATGGGAATAGGTAGATATGAGAATCACGGTAGGTGGTTAGCAGCTTCACTCTCCCATGGCTTCTCAGGAGTGAATGACGGATCAAGAAAGCCTTCTTCTCGGCCATTGTATTTTTCAGTGTATCCATTGGCGCGGCATAGACAAGTTTTGATAATGAGGCGCGAACCGATCCGTTTCCTCCTGGTCCCCCGTTGACAACGAGGGCGTCGTCTGCATCTAGGGGTGCCACGGCCAGAAAATCGGCCACATCCCCTTTGATCTTCTCTTCTTTGGAAGTTGGCATGGGGTACCATACCCCGAGGCCACCTCTTCTTCCACCATGCTCGCCGCCAACGCCAACCATGCTGGAAACGCGGCTTGAGAATGCCTCACCGACTGACGAGCCATCCAGAGCTCCTTGGCTTGACATCCACGCTTCGAGGAGTGATTCGCCAAGCAGGTCACATATTAAGTCGCAAGGAAGCAGCATAAAATCGGACTTGATGCAGGCTTGCACTTCAGGTAGTCGCAGGAGCTCCGAGGTACCGGTGGTAAATGTTAGGTCTCGAGGGGCAAGCACTGATGGGGATGGAGAAGGTAGAGATGTAAGATGTGGATTTTGCGATAGTGCGGCCTCTAACGCGGGCTGGCTCGATTGCGGGGTTATGAGAGTTATATCTGAGGCGTTTGTTAGAACATTGTATATAATAGGAATTGGACATGGGGTTGTTGATTAAATGGTGTATTTGTAGTTGATTGGGTATAAGGGCAGGTTTCTTTTATTACGGGATCCTCAAAAGGCAACCCAATACAAATATGTCAAATCAAATTTTTTTTATCCCATGCATATGACAGTAAATTAAACGATATTGAAGGTACAAGAGCAGAACTCCTCACAAAGTCAAAAAAGAAACAACGATCTGTTCAATATTCGAGAAAGCACTTACTTGTAATGCCCATGCGATAGCACCAATCTAACGGGTACCAGACCATAGGGCGGTTCGCAATAGGAACGAGGGCTTTGGGGAATTCCTCAGGGTTTGAAGTAAATGTATTCAGAGAAACACCAGGACCACAGAGAATAAGGGCCTGAAACCCCGCATGGGGCACAATATAGGAATGAGGCATGATTCTAGTTGGCAATGCGGGAAGTTTGAAAACGAGATCGCGGGGCAACGCGAGCTGTGATAATGCCCTCCTCTTGGCCTAATATTCTGGGTGACACTTCGTCCAATTGCCCCGTCGGCTGAGCTTCAAAAGGATAATACTATTATAAGCAAGTATCCTTTCAGGGCAAGGAAGAACGCTTCCTGGCCCACGGGTAGGAGCTTTATCCGCTCCTTTGGCTATAGCAGAACAGGCGGGGGCGCGAATTGTAATCAGCCAATAATGCTGATGATAATGGGGTGTCTGCAGAAATAGCCATGCCGATTCAATGCCTGCACTCTAGCGACTTTTCAGCTATATACTCCGGGCAGCCATTGTCCTGGGGTACAGCGGAGGGCGCAATATCAAAATGAGGTCTCCTGTTGCAGCTTTGTTTGATCCACGATGACTCTACTCATTTTTTCCCCGATGAAGGTTGGCGCACGTGACTCCCTCGGCAGCATGCTAGGCAAACAATGCAAACACATGCAAACACCTCGCTCGCGTCTCCTTCTCCCGGCCAACAAACCCTCGCCCAGCCACATGTTTTCCGCCCCGCAGCTGCACACTACAAACTGCGCTTGTTCGCCCCGATTCCGAGGTTTATTGACGGGGTTGGAGTCTCATAGCTCAGGCTTTATAAATGCCGATTTCACTGTTCTATTCCCCTTTAACCCCTCCGCCTTGTTTCCTTAGCGCTCTTTGAGGACTACAATGCGGCTTTCTTGTCTTGTGCATTGATTCCCGTTTGTGGAGAAACATAACTATACCTTGCTATTATTTAATTCCCTGCTGGGCATAACCAATTTATAGCCCCGTTTCCCATGTCAAACCAACCCTTTGACGGTCGTCGTCGACACGGTGGCCCGAGCGGATTTAGCTCGACTGGCAGAAGGACTGCTCTCGGGTATTGGCTCCCTCTTGCCCTCACCGTCGGCGTCGCGACCGTCAGCCTTGTTGCTTGGGTATGGAGTGAACGCCGCGACGGCGAAGACGACGACGGTTACTATGGGGATAATGAACACGACGAACGACGGGGCGGCACTGCGTCGGGAAGACATCAACCTGGTGCTGAATACGGCCAGCCTGAAGGGGGATACGCGAGGGCCACAGGGGTCCATGATGCAGCTCATCCCGAGGATGCGAGTGTGATATCGCGAGTCCAAGGCGCATTGCGACGAACACCAAGTCCGCAGCAGCTATTCGACGGCGCTAGTAAAAGAGTCGCCGCTGGAGTGGCTGCCGCTGGGGCTGTCGTTGGAGGCGCGTTGACTGCGATTCGCGAAGAGGGAGCCAACGATTTTGAAGACCATTCTCGATGGACCGAGGAAGCGAATTCTCGAGGTGTTCTCGCGACTGCGGGGCCTCCTGCCATGGCAGGCACGTTACCCCCTCCTACTGCAGCTCCAGCGTCGCATGCGCCTCCAACCAAGTCCAGAAGAACTGTGGCCATCGTGGTGTCTTCGGTTAGTGACGTGGAACATCAAGACGATCCGGAGGGTCAAATACCAGAACATGTAGGTTTTCTCATCTTAAATGCTAATCATATGGTAGTAACTAATATGGCACGTTATAGTCTATCCTGTCCCATCTCCCGGAATATGTCGACCCTGATACGGCACGTGTTTTCGTCCTGATATATGCTCCCGGGTTGCAACCTCGTCCGGCGAATTCCCCAACCTCATCTCGACCAACACCGTCTCTTTCCTCCTCGTATGCCAATATTACCCCCGAGGAGGCTAATATAGAAACTACGCAAGATTCGTCCGGCCTCGATGTCGTTGAACCTCGCCCAGCAGGCGATGATTTTGGTTCCGCGTCGCCTCTTTTCAAAGCTCTCTACAACCAAGCACAGGCACTGGTCGACAAGGAGACAATGATCCTACCCTTCAGCACACCAAATGGACACGTCCACATGCTTCGACACCTCTCTCCAGACATTGTCTATATCCAAGAAAGCATGACTGGCAATGACGGTGAGCCAGTCAGCCAGATTACAGGATGGGTTCGACAAGTCGTCGTTGTAGTTGGCGCAGAGGGCGGGCGCGGTGCATTGGTGGATAGTGATGACGAGTCCGCACTGGGTACAGACAAGGGCGAGAAATGGTGGCAGAAGGAAGGAGTAACGGGCCTAGGCAAGAGAATTGATGTGGTGGATGGCCTGAGAACGGGGGAAGACTGGAGACGGCGTGTCTCTGGTCATGACTGAATGATAGTGCCGGATCCCCCTTTGTTGACATTTTCTATGAACAAGTTTTGATGTTCCCCCAGTTCATGATATGACCTCCCCTTTTAAATTCCGTTTTTCCCTTGTTCATTTCTTATACCTATTCATTATATCTCGTCTTTTTTTTTTTTTTTAACGGGCTTCTTCCTATATTTAGGTTACTTCTTTATAAACTATTCACCACTTAGTTAGCTTGTCTGCTTTTTTTACTCTAACATAGTTTGTATTTTATTTTAGGCTACTACTTTGGTTCAAGAAATTACACATTTTGGCCAATCTACGTACAGTACAATTCAACCACTACCAAGTTCAGAGCCTTGCCTTTTTTAAGTTTGAAACGTTTTTCGCAACTCAGCTTAACGGTGGTTAACACAACCCAATTTGGATTTCAACAAAAGTTTCAAACTTGCGCTGTACCAACTTTATTTATCTTCTTCCAGCCCCAACTTGGCAGTTGTTCTAACCCCCGGCCTTATATACTTCACAAACCCTGATGGAAGCCCCCCCGTCATTGATTTCTAGGTGCTGCCGAGGTTGAAACCACAGCGCGTTAGTCATCCCACACTAGACCCCATCCGAGTAAATCACGTGGCTCCGGACCAGGGCGACATGACAGCCTCATCCTTGGCACCGAACGACGACATTTAACGAGTGTTCAAACGACGACGATAGTCATCAGACTCACCAGCTATACCAAGTCCTTTAGCATTGCGCTGCTTCATCCGACATCTTGCGCTATCGCGTCATCTCTTCATCCAATTTGTTGTCCACCGGAACCAGTTGTAGGCGTGCCGGTCGCCGCACAGTTATCCGCGCTTTCTCCCCACATGTCTCCCGCATCGGCTCGTCCATCACTATCCGCGGACTATATTATTCTTATCCGTCCTGTTTGATAACGTCTTAACCGTCGCATTCGGACGCTAGCAGCAGGGGCGTCCTTGACTGCATGGAAACGTCCTCCAGCATGGCGACTGCTGTGTCCACGAAACCCCCCGCGCCTAAAATCAAACGTCCTGCTCCATCATACATCCAGACTGGTATCAATGGCGCAAAGCCATCACAACCATCTCCGTCTCCACTGGGCTTGGCTTCAGGTCGCGTTGCAGGCGCCAAACAGCCAGGCACGGCAACTCCGACAAGTGCTACCGCCGTAAATGGCGCAAATAATCGTCAGCCAACGCGCCCGAGGAAAGAGGCACAAAAACCCGGCGACTCTGCGTCTCGTTTACAGCGCCTTTCGATAAAGCCCCCCAGCGCAGATGGAGTTGCTATAGACCGGAAACAGCTGAAGAAGTTCCCGGAACCATATGGTCAGTGTTCCCTATCTTCAATTGACCTTTCGCCAGGTATGCGGCGCTAATTGCTTTGGCGATATAGTTAAAACTACCTCCTACATCCTGAAAAAGTACTCGAAAGTTCCGCCGTCCCTAACTATACATCTACATCCCACACACTTCCGTTTCGATCAACAAGATGGCAGCTTTCCTTATAACTCCGAAATGAAGGTCATGATCGAACACATCAAGGCTGGCACTGTTCCCCACGACATGGTTGAGGAGTTGGTGAGGGGCGGTGTTCGGTTCTACGAGAGTAGGTTTTTGTCATACTTGTTTATATCCGCGAAATTCGGGAGCTAATTTTTGAGTAGACTGCCTTATCGTCCGTGTCGTGGATCATAAATCTATCTCAGCCCAACCCAGCCCCTCGTCCAATGCCTCTTCCGGGGAAAAGAGCTCTCCTTTCTCCTTGCACAATTACAATCAGCACATTACTCCTTCACCATTCGTCCCATATCCGCAACAGAACCAGTCGAAGATAAAACCTACTACCAATGGATCTTCTACAGATATCAGCCAAAAAGCAGATGAACAGCCAGCTTCGGAAACAAATAAGGACAACGCAGCTCCCAACGGGATTACGGCAGGATCTAGTAGTTCAAAGCAATCAGCTCTGAAACCCAAAGTTTTCACGACTGTACTACATCCCACACCTCAATCACTGCTGGCAGAGTTGACGCTATTGTCCATGACTCCGGATCCACGAACTGTAAATCGCCGTCAGCCTCAATCATATTCCGCGTCGCGAACTGGATCTGCCGTCCAACCTCCTACTCCTCTGTCTGCGCTGCCATCTTCTCCGATAACTGACCGTGCGCCTCCAGCAAAGAGACAAAAGATGATGGTGGAACCATCAGAACTTCTAGAAGCCGAGGCAAAGCTTATACATGCTACAGCTCCACCACTCTACCTAGAACCGGTTGATGGATTGGCTGCTAGTGCGAATCTTCTTAAGTTTTTGGAAGATCCTCGACATCGCAACAAACCGCCTTCACCAAAAACCAGAAGACGGACTGTTGCAGAGTTAGCTGCGGATGAAGCATTGGCCGCTGAAGAGGAACGATTTATGCTTATCATGGACGAGAGGCTGGGACCTTCTACGTCTGGCAACAGCGGGGCCGCAAAAGCTCCCAATGTTGATGACGAAAGTGGTGCTGCTCCGTTTGAACCTAGATTTTCGAGATTTAAAACGCTCGAGAAAATTCGCCTTGAGCACGAAGAGAAAGCTAAAATTGAACACGAAAAGAAACTTCAACAAGACCACGCTAAAAGATTACAGCAGGAAGCTGAGAGAGAAAAGCGACGCGCAACGGAACAGCGATTGGCAGAAGAACAAAACAGAGAAGACAGTAGAAGACAAGCGGCGGCGGCACAGCATGTTCAGGTACAAGCACAGGCGCAACTCTTGGCAGCACAGAATCGGCGGCCCCAATCCCGGGGGAACCCGCCTATGGGAATTCCTCATCAGCCGCAGCCTCAACAAATGGTTCCAGCTTCTCAGGGTCAACAGTCGTCTCCACTTGTACGGAATATAACCCCTCACAGCTCGTCACCTATGACAGGAAATCTAATGGGGGCCCAGATGAATCAAGGAATACCAATGGCTATGACTAGCTCGGCACAAGGGGCAGGAAGTCCACTTCAAGTTACATCAGGTGTTCAGCATAGCCACCCAGCTGTTATGGGACATCCAATGGCTACTACGCGAAGCCAACAGGGTCCAAGTAGGCATGGTACTCCGCAAATGGCACACGGAACTCCTGCTATGTCGCATGCCACACCGGTAATGCGCAATGCAACTCCCACGCAAAGAATGACCCATGCAAGCCCCAACGCATCCACCATGGTTCAGACGCCCGTCATGAATCATGCCATAATGGCCAATCCTCAGATGAATGGTGTGATGATGACCCCCCAACAACAGCAGCAGGCTATACTACAACAGCGGCAACATCTTATGATGCAGCGGAATTTGCAGGCCCAGGCCCAGGCCGGCGGTCAACAGTTTACGCCACAGCAGATGGCGCAGCTTCAGCTTCAGGCCAATATGCATGCCCAACATAATATTCAAAATGCTCAGCAACAACAACATCCCAATATATTTATGCAGCAGCAAGCGCAGGCACAAGCGCAAGCGCAACAGCAACAGCAGCAGCAGCAACAGCAGCAGCAAGTTCAACAACAGCAGGCGCAACAAAATCAGTTCCCAAATGCGGCAGCTTATCAAGCCCATGCCATGCGATCTCAGTTGGCGCAGATGCAAATGTCACAGCCCCAAGCTCCTCACGGTCAACAGCAAGGAAGCCCGCAGCAGCTCCCGCAACAGCAGGCCATGGCCCAAACCAACGGTGTTGCTGCACAAGGCCAAGGAGCACTTCCTCCCCGTTATCGGCTACTCTACGCGCAGCGCATGTTGCCGCAAGCTCAAACTGAGGTACGAACTAAATTCATGCAGCAGTTCGGTCATCCGTCGGGCTGGCACGATGCCATTCGCCAGCAGTACCAAGAGCAGGTGGAGAAAACCTCCAAACAGTATCTGCTTGAGTTTATGAAACGAGAGGGTCAACAAAGAGCTCAACAAGCTCAGGCTCAGGCACAAGCACAAGCTCAGGCTATCCAGCATCAACAACAGCAGCAACAGCAGCAACAGCAGCAACAACAACAACAAGCCATGATGGGTAATGGTATTGGCAAATAGATTGTCATTGTCCTTCGCGGTTTGGTTTTGCTTGCCTGCTACGTTACTTTGTACTGAGCGCAATCTGAAAAAGCATTTCACCTCGTAGTATCTAGCCTTATCTATTCTTACCCATCTGTTCCTTCGTCTAAACATCCAACCCTTTACCCACCTTTTTCACGACCCCCATCCTTCTAACATAACCCTTCACCAACTTCCAACTTGTGCTATTAACATCCTATACCATATCTAGCATCCTTCACTCCCTTCTTCATTATTTTCATATTGTATTTTTGTCAGCCAGCAGATCACCTATTACGAACGACTGTGGGTGGTTTTCCTTGCAATACCTAGTTCGCCCATCAAGCGAAGCAAAAGGTTCACATGTCTTTCTTAGGCGTTGTCGTTTTCTACTTCTTTTTCATTTACTTCCCCCTCGTTTCTAGTTACCAATGGGCAGGCCTGGTGGCGGAGTTTCTTTCTTTCTTCTTTTTGTTTTTAAACAGGGTTTGGTTCATCCGGCATTTCCAATTTGATTTATCGGTAGGTAGGTCAGGCTACGGCTGGCGGGTAGGGCTAAGCGAATTGATTTTGATTTTGGTTGAATGGATTCATGAACTATAATATCCTATTCTGCTTTCCTTTTTTTTTTACTTGCCCTTTCTTTTCTTTTGCATGAGTCCCTACTCCTTTCTTTACTTTTTTTTATCTGGTTCAATCTAATGGTAACCAATGCCTCTGTCCTATTTTTTCTTGGCTTGGCAGTTTTCAATTTCTTTTTCTTTTCCTTTTTTCCTCTTACTTTGTTCATCACTCTTATCCCATGTTCATTTATATTTCCGAGGGTTTTCCTTCACTCATTGGATGTGTGTGTGTGTGTGTGTGTGTGTGTGTTTTTAGATACAATAAATTTTGTTCCGTACGAGCTCCTTGCAATCCGTATGCGTTTATGTTGGTTTCGCACTCCTATCTTTTCCTTTCAGCTTTAACATCCTATGTTTCCCATCGCAGAAACTTAATAACTCGTATATTTTTTAGCTGAATGTTATTATTGCCCTCCATGGGTATAAATAGAACAAGTGTTCGGAGATGAAGACGTATCACATTATTATCCCTCACTCGAGCCTTTCAGTCGCCCTAAGATTGTTATTTTATTTTTTCTTCTCCCAATCGGGTTGTCTCTCGCCCAATATAAAACCAAGACGAGTTCGGCTACGATTTGTCACGGCGTATAGCACTCGTAACTTCACAAGTGGGTTGACAGAGGTGGAGATCAGTTACCGCGGAAGATCAGCTCGAACGCGCCTCAGCAGGCGAATTGAGCCTAAGAATGTGGTATGCAAGTTGAGTCCTTACCATTCTAATTAGTGCAGGTAGTATGTAGACATCGTGTTTTGCTCTAGAGTAGATAGGTTGTCGGTGACGAATGGCCAACAATCGCACAGTTAGGTGCGATTATCTTTTTTCTTCGTTTTTCAGAAGTTGGGCTCACCGATTTTGGGTTGGTCCGCAAGAAGCAAAAGAAGCATACCAAAGTAGCCGCATCATAGCGCTTGTAAAGGAATCCGGACGCATTGCCGACAATGCGAAACTGTTAGGCTACTGGGGCAAAAGAGCTCAATCACCACCAGTAAACACTGGAGGAAGAGGGGCTGAATTACAGGGAGAGCTAGCCTTGGTTGACAGAAACGTTGCGTTTAGAACGTGCAAGCTTTGCTAGAGATGGAACATTTTATCTTCCTGCTGATCTATCGTAGAATGAAAAGGACATTTCAAGTGTACGGTAAATGGAGCTGTTGTAATATATGTGGAGTAACCCGGGAACTTGGCCGCTGCGCCGCCACAAAGTCTTTGAAGGGACGAAATTCCGGACTCAGGCTTCAAGAGATAAATATCAAAGGATATATATTCTCAAGTGGGGGTTGGTTTTCCTGATTGCCGTTTTTCCAGATTGCCGTTTTTCCAGATTGCCGTTTTTCCAGTCTACCTTGAGGGGTTGGACTTAGCCGTAGGTCGCCAGGATGAAATGAACGAGGGCATCGAATATGACGGAATCATCCATAGGCATCGGAAAAGTGGAAATATAAAGCAATATACCACACAACGGGAAGAAATCTTCTGTAAGCAGGTTGGCCACATAGGCTGGTAGCGAGTGAAGCAAGCCGTGGAGTCATAGACCACCGTCAACGACCGGCTGCGGCCGTATAGAATGAAGCGTTGACAGAAACTAGTCGATGGACGATGTAGATATAGCATTTCAACAAATTTTGGCCACATTCACATTGACGGGTTCTTCCATCTCGAGACTGCTCATAGGATAGGCATACATCCAGGGCTTTCAAACCAGTTTTAAATTCTTTCTATAGGTAACGTGATGGCCCATGGCCTCATCCGATAGGCACGGTATTAAGCGTTGGGCTTTCTCGCCTTTGTAGAGATGTAGCGACCTTGCGTATGGACACATCTGTGCGGCTCGTGGCGTGACGATTCTGGCATATTCAACTGCAGTCGCTGAAGCTTTTTCGTTCGATAAGTTAACATTCTTTCAATTTCCAACGCACTCTCTGGGGTTGAGACTGACTCGGCGCTTTTGGGAATAATGAGAAATAAATACTTGGATGTGAATATCTGGCCAGACCTGACAAATGAATATCTAGATACACACTTACGTCCTGAAATTTATATAGCTCGGCGACCATATTTCCAAAGCAGGGTGTATGTTGATCTTTGATCCCTCCCCCAGGCACCGTCTAGTGCGAAGACACCCAAAATCAGTGCATACACGTTCATTTCCACCCAATCCCGTTGCCACGAGAGTAGATATACGGTACCATGTCCGATATGGGTGATAAACGTTTCCCAACCAGTGTAAATGCAAGCTGGACTGGAATACCAGACTTTGTTTCCGGAGACTTTGCCGTTCCAAACTCGACAGCTTGGGAAGAGCAGGCGCATCCAGAACCGGGAAATAATCAACTGTTTCAAGAATGGGGTTCCGGCTCTAATGCAGGAATTCATGAATGGATGCCGGAGCAGATGCCATTGTCAAGCAGATATTACCCAAGAGGTGGATCCATACTGCCGGACCAAATCCTATCCGATCGACTTCCGGTTTCTCCTGATATGCATGGGTTTTTCCCGCAGCCAGCCTTTATCTGTTGGGTTGCACAACGACGCCACTCATCAATCTGACTTTGCAAGTCAAGCTATATCGCACGATCTTTCCCGAGATATTTGGGGTGAGCATGCACGGCATGCAGAATCACCAGAGCAAGCGAAGCCTGGACTTCCGTCAGTTCAGGATATTCAAGTAAACTGGTTTAGGACGAGAAATTAGTGGAAATGCGATACTTGCGCCGCCACATTTACGTGCAGGTGGAGTTTACCAAAACATGAGAGTTGTTTGTCGCAGCGACACGAAACCATATAAATGCAGGGTTCCTGGTTGCAGGAAGAGGTTTCCGACAAAGGACCGTTTCAATGTACACTCCGACATAAAACATGGGGGAACACTCGTGAACGACGGTCAGAAGAGAAAGACAATTCAGAACCACAATGTTGTGGAAAATGCTACCGCTACCTTGTGGGTGTTGCGCTAGCGAGCGCTCCGTCCGCGTGTGGTCTCCTGCATACATATGGTGGTTTAGCTAGCTGATAACACAAGAATCAATCATCCCACAGATGTAGCAACGCTGGACAAGAAAAGCAAATATTATGATCCAAGCTTCCGGGGATCGTTAACACCAGAATGCCGACCAGACCACTAAGATGAGCAATACTTCTAGTTGATTAACTAGAGGTGGGAGGAGAATGCTTACGGGATGAAGAACTCTGGAGGGCTGCCCGACGGATGGATTCAGCTCAATGGAGCTGGGTGGTGATTGTGTATACTTTTTTGTATGTACACACAACAGCCGAACGATAGGGTAATGGGTATAATACATTTCTTTTTGGTGTTCTTCATATGCCCCATTCGTTTCTACGATGCTTTTTGGCCTAGTTCAATATTTTGATTTCGGTGGTTTTGTTTCGATGGTAAAGTAGTGATAGCTTATAACAATGAAACGTGCTCTGTAGTACCGAATGGATTCGGAGCTGAACTTGACGTTATTATTAGCCCTTGAGACGAGAGATACGGAGAGATGCAGTAAGTTACTCAGCTCGGATCTACATGATGTCAGCCTCAAGATCTCCACCCTGTCTCGCCTCCCTATACAAGCAAGAGATACTTCATATGATGCTATACACCGGTTGAAGACGACTGTTAGGTAACATTGTCTGCTGTTGCTGCTGCTGAAGATTGATCTTCTACCTCATACCTCATCCCACATAGGGCTCCATTCTTAACAGCACGGGAGTGGAAGGTGCCTTATAAATATATATATCATTGCTGTAGTGTTTGGCGGCTCGTTTTAAAATACATACGTATACGAAACCATGTCGGAAATCATCCCCACCATTTCTCCCTCAAACAAGACAGAGAAGTTGTCGTCTCCGCAATCCGATCGGCATGTCTCAACCACGGCTTCTTCCAGATTACTGATTCTGATGTGCCCCCGTCCCTCAGTGACCGCCTCATGAAACTGATGCAAACAATCTTTGCCCTCCCAGAGCCGGTCAAGCTTTCCTTAAGCAATGAACACATGCTTGGTGGCTATGAGCAGTTCCAGTGATATTCATTGCAGGAAAACCGGGCCAACCGCGATCTAAACGAGGGTTAGATCGTCAGGCGAAGTTTCATCGACGATGGAGTTGGAGATAACATTTGGTTGGAGGAAACAGCGGAAAACGGGCTCATCGGTTTCCGCGAAGCATTGACGGAGTATTTCCGGACTGTGGGCGAGCAGGGGAGAAAATTAAGCGGGCTAATCGCTGAAGGATTAGGATTGGAGCCGTCTTACTTCGACGGGTATTTCCACCGACAGGAGTCCCTCTGCCGTTTGATCCATTATAAAACACCGGAACGGGACGGTGGAGTTGAGGAAAACGGAAAATATGAGCATGATGATATCGGTGCCAACCTCCACAGCGACTGGGGCCTCCTCACTGTTCTCTTACAAGACAACGTTGGCGGGCTACAAGTTTTCGATTTAAAAACACAGACATTCATCGCTGTCCCGCCGACGCAGGCGCCTTCGTTATCAACTGCGGCGACCTCCTTTCCCGCTTCACTAATGGTGTGTACACATCCGCCAAGCATATGGTGGTTGCGCCACCACCGGGAGTGGATAGATATAGCATCGCGTTTTTCAACAACGGGAATCTAGGGTATACCGTGGATGTCTTGCCTCTAGGACTAGAATGGAAAGAATGGGTCCAGGGCCAACAAGGTGCTGCGCCCCAGGCTAAAAGGCTCTATGAGCCTATTACTGCCGGTGCGTACTTTGAAATGAATTGGAAAGACAGTGTCTCCGGGCAGGAGCAATCTCCCGAAAGGGACGCATAATGAGAATAGCGGTAATGGTGGTGGGGGCGGAAGAACCTCATGAACTTTCATTGGCTCTATGGCATGAAAGGCCATTCTTTCTGTCGAATGAACTTGATGGTAAACATAGGGTAGTTGATTTCGCGAAGCTATAAGTTCTTCAATCTCGCATTGCGTCGTTCCTCCTCTCTCTTCGCATCGACGCGATTTAAGAAGTCCATCCGGCCTAAGTAGCCCTCTTTAGCTTTACTATGCACGTCGAGATCATCTTTGATGCCTGCCCGATCGACATATTCAGCCCAGTCAAGTTTAGACTTCATGACCGTATTTAGTTTAGGCCCCTTGGGCTGTTCAGTTGCTCCTGCACCACCGGGGAGAGCGGCTTGCTTTTCCCAGCTTTTCTTGATCATGTCAGGTGGGTTTGGATCGAAGCGGGAATATCTGCGTAGCGGCCTTCGCAGCGGAATCCGAACAGCATCGGAGCTGTCGTTGGGCTCGTCATCCTCTTTCGTATCGCTCGAAGTCTTTTTTTTCTTCTTCTCTGCTTCAGAGGAGAGATATAGTTTTGCCTCAGCGGAATCCTTAGGGACGGTTTTCTCTTCGGTTATAACCTCGCCCGCAAACTTGTAGACTCGTCTTATGGTTATGGTTTCCTCGTCTGGAAATAACTGGGCTGTCTCACGAGCGAAATCGTTAACGGTTGTTCCATCCTCTTGCGTGCCATCCTCTGAGGCCGGAACACCAGGCTTCGGGGGTATTGGGCTCGGCCCAACCGCTTTCATTTTTTCCCACAGCGCATCCACATCCACCGTAGCATCATCAGCCTTTGCTAAAGGTCGTTGTTCCTCTTGCCTGTATGGAAATATATCAGTAAACCCGTATGCAAATATTGTCTGCGCACATAACCGATTCCAAGAGAAATGGGGAAACACATACATCCGCATCCTCATCCCTCTCGTCCTCACGAACCCACCCTCGCCACCAGCATCATCATCATCGTCAATCTCAAAATCACCACCCTCTTCATCATCGCTAGGCTTCTTCTCGCCTTTTTTCACCTTCCCCTTCTTTCCGCCCTCTTTCTTCCTCCTCGCCTTCTCCATTTTTGCCTTCCCAATCTTTATCGTAACCTCATCCCCAGAATCAAACTCAGCATCCATGATAACATCGCCATCATCAGGATCAGGCGATACCTTCCTCCTTTTACTGGGTCGAGCGCCATCCGCAGCTATACTATCGACGTCCTCTTCACCCTCCTCCTCTTCCACATCCTCTTCCGCGGGCGCGTTAACATCAAAATCGGAATCCTCTTCGGAGTTATAGTCTTCCTCTTCCTCTCCGCCGTTATCTCCTATTGGCGTGCGGGGAATGTGTTCCGCCTCTGCTGAGTCTGTCGCCTTCGGCACGCCGTCGTGGGGATCGGCTAGTAAGGCTTGCGGAGCCATATTCTGTACTCTGAAATTTTCGTAAAGCAGGCTACTATGGAACAGTTTTATAGGTTATTGTGGCTATAGTTGCAGCGAAGTCCCTCTGTCATATCTACTGGGCAATTGAAGTGAATTTGTTTGTAGAACGAGGCCTTGAAAGCGGTTGTGTGTCAGATCGAACTGGAAAATAATTGGATATTTGAAATCCTAGGCAAAAAGTGAATGCTCCCAAACTATTAAAATTTAAAAAAAAAGCAAGGTTGGAACGAAGAATCAGTGTGTAACCGTCAACAGCTCGCTGATGCTGAAGCAGCAAGTAGCGACTCGCCGCTCTAAATTCCGCGCTGACGGACGGCACTGCACGTGACTGTCCCCAGGATCAACATTGTTCCGATCCACCCAGCCAGCCGTTGCCCTAATTTGTTTACAGTTCAAAAGGATGGTATAGATGGATGAACAGAACGAGAGAGTGCCATGAAATCCAGTGCAATAACTCCGACCATAAATATCCACCTTCCTACACAGAAATGATGAAGTATAAGGCACATACAGAGCTAGCAAAGTGAAGGGAAAAAAAAGGGGGAAGCCATAAAAGCTAACATACATGGAGCATCATCATAACCCAAAAAACTCCACCCAACCAGAAGATCAGAAAAGAAAACAACAGAAATATTACTACGTTGAGAGCAGGCACCAGGCCAGGATAAGCAAGCCTCCAATACCCAAAACCAACACACCTTATCAAAGGTCATCCCATCCCCACTCCCCCTTAGAACAGAGAATCCTTCCCATCCTCATCCTTACTCCGCTTGCCCGCCCCTATCATCCCAGCCTCAACCCCAACCACAACCCCCCTCTTCTGCTCCATCCCAAATTCCATCCACCACCCCAACAACGCTGCAACACCTAACATAGCTTCAAGCACAATCAGCACACACATAAGCGCAAAAGACGCATGCGTCTCCCTGCACAATCTGCCAAATTCATCCGTGGCGTCGACGGGTTTCCCATCCTCGTCAAGCCCTTCCGCATACCCCCATTTGCACGTCCAGGTACGGATGGTTTCGCCGACGCTGTCGCCGTTGTTCACTCGAGGGTCGGTGACGGTGGTGGTGAAGGCGACGGCGGTAATGGCGGCGATGAGGCCGCTGAAGGCGACTATAGTTATGAAGGAGTTTAGGAGGACTATGCGGGCGTGGGGCTAAGGGGGTTGGTTGTTTTTGTGTTAGTTGGTGTCCATATGTATATATATATATGAATAGATGAGGGAAAGGAGGAATTTTTACGTACAGATGGGAGGAAAGAAAAAATGAGATAGGCCAGGGTGAGGAAGGCGATGATGCTTCCGCAGGCAATCAGGGCCGTGGTGGGACGCAGGTCAAGCTTCTCAGGCCACAGGACGAGCCCCCAGCTCTTGAACGGGTTGGTTTGCTGGTAGAAGCGGAGGGAGCGGACTTCACAGCCGATGATAGCCACGGCGATAGCGAAGATGAGGCCGGAGACGGAGATGCGGGCCCAATGGAAGATTTTGGCGCGGCGCAGATAGGCGGATTCATCTTCGTCGGAGGCGGCTAGGGTTGTGGCGTGAGAGCCGTTCTGGGAATTCACGAGCGATAGTGGAGGCGACATTTTTGATTGACGGCGATGAAATGAGTGGAATGGAGGCAGGAAATGGTTCACACCTTGCCTCGATAGGGAGAGTGATATGTATGGAATGAAGGGTGGGATGCGCTGAGTTGAGATAAGTTCTCGATTCAGTCGTCAACCATCACACCGCCCAAGGAAAGCGTAGATGGCTTTGTAGTATATGACTTCGTTATAAATGAAAGATGTATGAAGAATATTGGGGGAAATAAATCTATGGCTAGATAGATTAATGAACGAAGAGATCAAAGAAACAGACAAGGCACAGCCTAGACAAGCACAGCTGCCCACAAGACGAATGAAGATAGAAACAAAACAAGCAACAAAAACAAAGCAAGAAACAGGAAGTTTGAAGGAGTAGAGAAATATTGGAAAATCGAAAGATGGGAAAGAGGGCGACAATATGTTTTTATTCCTCAATCTTTTGCTACACTCCCTACCATATCTTCTGGTAGAGGGGAAAAGAAAGCAACTGCACTGTATGTGGGACAAGTAGAACAGGCATGGGAGGGCCATATTAACCCTGTTTCTCCACCCAACATATCACAAGAACACCTTCCATCTCAGATCAACGATTGGTCCTCGCAAACCGTCGATCAGCGCATACAAGAATGCATAACTGTTTCACTGCACATTCTTTGCAAACACCGGGCGGCTGCGGAACTTGGTCTGGGACGGGGGACGTGGGGAAGGGGATTTATGTCAGGGCGGCACACAGACACATGCGCGACAACACAATGACACATTCATATCCAATCAAACAAGAAATCAACGGGTTCCAGTTACCCCCCGGAAGTCTGCAGCTGATGATGAATGGAGGGCTTGATATGCAGCTGATTCGCCTGCAGTGTTTGGCGCCATGAGTGCAGAAACCCAGCGAGTTTGCATGAAGAAACAAGCAACGCCAGCGCCAGCGCCAGGAACGCCGAGGTGATTGGGTGAGGCTGAGTTAGAGTTGGGCGGAGAGTTCGGGTGGGGTGTGGGGATGCTCTAGCCTTGTTGAGATTAGCGTCCGCGGTTCAGATCTAAAAATAAACTTTGATATCAAACCATCATCTGTGGATGGATGAGTGCCAGCCGGGGGACTAAATCTAATTTCTCCCTTGGCTTGTGAGGGTAGTTCAGGAGTAAGGAGTAGTTAATGTCGAGGAAATTCCACATGGTTTAATCTTCTTAGCTTATTATATTTCTTCCAAGATCCAAGCTGAAGGGGGTGAGTTTTTGGTGTCGTCCCTCGAGAGTTGAGAATAGCTTCGAACTAGCCAACCCATCCTTGGAAATAAAATATAAGAGAAAAGAAAAGTTTAGTAGACCAAGTCAGATAAATACTAAGTTGAAATTTTCTACTGCGAAAAGCGGTAGAGGCTCCAGACATTTGTCTTCAATCGTAGGGTTGCTTACCAACCAACCAACCAGGTATTCTAATTCGTGGATAAACATAAGATGCATGTAGTCAATTGCCCGTTAACCCTCCGGTTTCCCTGTCCCCATTCACCATTCACTCCAGAAAATCCACGCAGACCAATATGTCAGACGGATTGGTTGGGGGGGGGAGGGAAGAAATAAAATGAGATGAAAGGATTATTGCGCCGTTAGGAAGTCCGCGGCCCTGCCCACCAAACGCCAAACAAGTAAAGGAAAAAGGGGAACCGAACAACAAGGAGAAGCCGATCGCAAAGTTCAATCATCCCCTAACATCCCCACCACCCCTTCTAACG
>QGQJ01000939.1:0-29848 GCA_003206725.1 Blastomyces emzantsi
CTCCTCCTCCTCCTCCTCCACAGCATTGGACAGACATCCCAATAAAAACAATAATAATAACAATGAGCAGGAGCACCAACAACAATCTCCAAACACTGCTCCGCACAACTCGAACGTCAACTCCCTAGCACCGCGCAACGAAATGACCACACTCGTCGTCGCTATGACGACCTGTAACACGCTCGAGGAACTCTCCTCGCTGGCAGGAAAGTTTGACACGGTGGGCTTGACGTCCGTCATGAGCCAGCAGCTAGCTAGTGTGCGGTGGGCTGTGGTGCATGATGCGATGAAGGTTTTGGTGACCTTATCGAGTAAATAAGTAGGGAGGGGTTGGTTGAGACGAGAAGTGGGCATTTCTTTGTTTTTCTTTCCCTCCTTCCGTCGCACCATTATTGGTATTGCAAGAGAACGCGGGATAATTGAGGGATGGCAGATTTTTACTTTTTCCTTTTCTCCTTTCCCCTTTTCGTTTTGATGGTTGGAAATATTCCTAGGGATTTTAGGCTTTTTCGGCAAGGGCGGTGGTATATTTCTTCAGTTTTGCACTTCTTCTATCTATGAGATGTGCTGGCTTCTGGGCGGAATCAATTTGCAGCTGACCCAGTCATGTCACTTACGAAATGGCGTTTTTCGATGTGTGAGGGGTGTGGCCTTTGTTGATTTCGGGATGGTTCACCTCGATTAATGGATCGTTATCCATACATTTTATAAATTTGTATTTTTCGGGTTATTGTTTCAACTATGTTTTACAAAATATGACTGATTTATATGACGGTATACTCTGCGTTTATGTTGTTCTTAGGTCACTTCTTATATCCCCACGTAAAGGCGATAGATGTTATAAATGTGACTGAAACCGTTGGGCCTATTATGCAATGAGGGGTCCTTGCTCTAGGGACTTCAAGAAGCAGAGACGGAGGTGAGTTGTTTGTTGCTTTATGTTGGAAAGCCTGCCATGGTCCGCTGTGTGATGTCATGCTCTTAAGATAAGCAGCTACCCGTTTATTGCGAATTACATAGCTTTATGCGGTTCTATATTTTAATGCGTAAGAGGAATGTGACAGTTGGATTAAACTCAATTGCAAAATTAATATCTATAGAAATCTATCTGTTTTACGTATATCTAGGGATGTATATACATCAACAAACTAACGTCTAATTGTTTCCACTAATTCAGCTAACTCCCCTTTCACACCTCCCGCTTATAGAGATGGATAATCTGTATACCCCTTCGAGGGCGGCGTGGCGCCATAAAACGTCGGCCTGTCATATTTATTAAGCTCCAGCCCCTCCCGCAACCTCCTCACGAAGTCCGGATTGGCCAAAAACCACCGCCCAAACACAATCGCATCCGCCCCATCCGCCTTGATCTTCGCAACGCAATTCTCCCGCTTAAAGTTACCCGCAGCCAGAAACGCAACGCCGCCCTTCTTCAACGGTTTGCGGAAATGGTCGAGCGAGTAATTTTTTGATGGCACCTTCTCCTTGGGCTCCCCGTTCGTCGTTGCAGCCAGCGCAGCCATCTTCGCCTCCTCATCGAGCACCTCGTCGAACCGCGGCTCGACCATGTGCACGTAGGCAAGGCGGTTTTCCTGCGGCAGCGCTGCGATCTGCTCGCACAGATACACCCAGTGTGGATTGGGGTCCGAGTCGCGGGTGTCTTGGAAGTAGTTGTAAGGTGAAAGGCGGATGCCGACGCGTTCGGCGCCGATGGCGGCCGTCACGGCCCGGATGACTTCGAGCGGGAAGCGTGCACGGTTGGCGATGCTGCCACCGTAAGCATCCGTGCGGATGTTGACGTTGTCGTGCAGGAATTGGTCGAGGAGGTAGCCATTTGCGCCTGGGGAGTTGGTGTGGTTAGAAGGGGGGTACTCCTGCATATGTCTTCAGTAAAGAAGAGCGGCATTGAAAAACTAACCATGAATCTCCACGCCATCGAACCCAGCTTCCAACGCCCTTTTGGCAGCTGCAGCGTACTCTACCAAAAGCTCCTGGATCTCTTCAACTGTCAAGGGCGTGGGAGGAGAGTCGGCATATTTTGAGCCGTCCAGCGCATCGCCCGAGATGGGGATGTTGGAGGCACTGACCGGGGATTTGCCATCGAGGAATGAGGGGACGGTGGCCCGCCCTACGTGCCAGAGTTGGCAGTAAATGAAGGCACCTTTGGCGTGGACGGCATCCGTGACTCGTTTCCAGCCGGCGATTTGCGATGGAGTGAAAATGCCAGGAACACCAGGGTAGCCGGCAGCCTATTTATTGGAGACGGGTCAGCCATCGGTATAGGGATGAGTATAATGGGGGAGGTGGATTATTTATTGAAGTTCGTTTGTTGATTTTCTTTTTCTTTTTCTTCCTCTTTCTTATTATCATCTCCTGGTTAACGCTTACATATCGGCTGATTGGAGTAGCTTCCGTTAATAGGAAGCCACCTTTCGTGGCTCTCTGTGAGTAATATTGCACATTCAGATCATTAGGAACGTAGACACCCTCAGACTCTTTGGAAGCCCGCATGCGGGTGAGCGGCGCAAGGACAACTCGATGCTCCAACTGAAGGGCGCCGAGCTGAAGGGGTTTGAACAGAGCAGAGTCTGCGAGGGGTAAGAAGGACGCCATTGTTCAAGAAAATTATGTAGGTATGGGAGCTAAATGGAAAAGTGAAAAAACCAAGAAGAAACTCTTTGATCTGTTTTTCTATTTCTTCTTCCAGAAGCTTTTTAACAAGGAAAGAGGAAGGAAAGAAAAGAAGTAGAAGTTCGACGTTTGAGCGGAAAATAGAAGTGAAAGAGCACTCTCAATTAGAACACCCAAGTTTTAATACTCGGGACTTTTGGCAATCTTCTTTCTTTTTCCACTTCTTTTCCTCGTTCTGTCCTGCTGGGGCCCCATTGGCACGCCATTCCTGGTGCTTCTGATCCTCAAGAATCGAAGGTTGTTTGAAGCCGCTGTATGTGCAAGGTGGGAGGACCCATTGCGACCCGCTCTTGTTCTGTCCGTTGGCTGGTGGATTTTGCCATCATGGATCCCCAAAGCTCTCCAAGAGCGGGTTTCAACAGGGTGAAAGAATGGCGGCCATCGCCACGGCTCCATTTTATACGGATGAGAGAAACCCAAGGCGGGAGTAGTGTAAATGCCCCACGCGCAGGAACAAGCTCGGTAGTGGCGGTTTGGAGCTTGATTGAAGAGGCAGTTTTGAAGCAGGTGATTTGAGAAGCAATCTGTTCAGCGGAGCAGCAGCTCAGAGAGGCAGCAGTCATAAGCTCTCTATCTATCAATGATATATTATATTTCATATGTAGTAGATTTACTCCTCCGGGAGCTGTTGAGATCGACAGAGTCCGGAATCGAGCACAGCAGAAACGTTTGGCTAGAGTTTTGCCGTTCCTGGCCGGGAGTTGGATGAGGCTGCCCTAAGCCCTAGCCCCAAACCCTAAATTGCTGAGTTGGGGGTGAACCCCCACCTTTGGACCCTGGGAGAGAGAGTGTTACCAGTGTTACCATACAGTCTCGTACGGTTGATACAGAACGCTCGTGTTAATACACGACGTAAGAAACAAGCGTATTATTTATTTGTTACCCCGTACCTCCCCGTACCCCTACCCCACGTTCGGCCCAGCGTCAAGAGTTGGGAGGGGCAAGGGCGAAAATGCGGGGAACCAAAGATACCGGACTGGAGCCTGTACGGTTCGGTACCTCTCGGCGGCGCAGTCCATCCCATGCAGCACATCGAGGGTTTTTGATACCGTGGCCCTGGCCGGCGATGACAAATTGATCCATCATGACTCGTTGCATCTGGCTCTTTGACGGTTATCTCGTCTGTCTCAAGCAAGTAATCCACAACTCCATATTTCCTGTATAAGTGTTACCTGCGCCCTATCACAGCGTGGCGAACGGAGGAGGGGGCGATGAACATTTTATGAACGCTCTGGCGGCAACTCTCACGTTCTGCTTGGCTGTCATTCCAAAAAGGGCTTCTCCTAAAATATTTTATATATCATGCAAATATACACTTTAAACGTCCCATCTTCTCCCGTCTTGTAGCTAGCTGCTGCTCATATCTCCTATTATTATACTATAACTTCCATTCATCATGGGTCTCCCCGTACCAAACTCGGAGGTGGCTGCCGTCCCCGCCGACGAAGCATTGCAGGCACTTGTCAAATCCACATATACCACCTCAGTCCTGCAGTTCTATCTCAACGGGGCCAAGGTTGAGTTGAGAAACCCTAACCCGCACTGGACTCTGTTGGATTTTATCAGATCACGGCGTGGTTTGAAGGGAACAAAGTTGGGATGTGGTGAGGGTGGCTGTGGCGCTTGCACGGTGGTGCTACAAGTAAGAGATGCGAAAAACCCGAGAAGAATCAAGCACTTGTCTGTAAATGCTTGTCTGTTCCCGCTAGTGGGGGGTAAGTTCGTGCCTTTCTTACTTATAAATCAAGGGGTTATTATTGTCTTGGTGTGTCTAACTAGGTTTTTTACTCTAGTTGTCGGGAAACATGTCATTACCGTGGAAGGGCTTGGGAGTGTTGATAGGCCTCACCCGTTGCAGGAACGGATGGGTAAGCTTCATGGATCACAGTAAGTCGTATCTTACTTTTGAAAAGGAGTCGTCTATTCTTTTATGCTAAGCATGCATTTTCAATGCAGATGTGGATTTTGTACACCCGGCATAGTTATGTCTCTGTACTCCATTATCAGAAATGCATACGACCCGGAAACCGGCAAGTTTTCACTATCTGAAAATGATATTGAAATGAAAGGCCATCTGGATGGAAACTTGTGTCGGTGCACCGGTTACAAGCCCATTCTCCAAGCCGCTAAGACTTTCATTGTTGAGGACCTGAAGGGACAGCTGGCTGAGGACAAGAACTCTCCTCCAGTCGATACTGAGAAGGATCCCGAGCATGAGGCAGCGACGTATTTACAAGGCCAGTTTGATAAAGCTTCGAAATCCTCAGGTGGCTCATGCGGAAGACCTGGAGGATGTTGCCGCGATAAGCCAAGTAAGGAATCCCCTTCATCGGGTTCCTCGACATCGCTTGGCTCCAATTCCGCGGACGACAACAGCTCTAAGACCAGTCTTTCCGAAGAAATCACATCTCCGGCGTCGAAAAAAGAACCCCAGATTGAGATTGCCGAGTATACCCCCTCAGCAGAGTTGATTTATCCACCTGCATTATCGAAGTTTGTCAGCCAGCCCCTATGTTATGGCGACGAGAAGAAAATATGGCTCCGCCCGACGAATTTACAACAATTAGTTGACATCATGGCTGCATTCCCATCTGCAACCATTGTCAGCGGTGCGAGCGAAATCCAAGTTGAAATCCGCTTTAAAGGCTCAGAGTTTGCTGTTTCGGTCTTCGTTTCAGACATCGAGGAGCTGAACACAATATCGGTTCCCACCGATTTGTCTAAAGCGAACGAACTTGTTATTGGTGGGAATGCGCCTTTGACCGATGTTGAAAACCTTTGCTACGATCTATCCTCAAAGCTGGGCCGAAGAGGGTCTGTCTTCGGTGCTATGGCGAAGGTTCTCAGATACTTTGCCGGGCGTCAGATTCGAAATGTGGCATCCCTAGCTGGAAACATTGCCACGGCTTCCCCCATATCAGACATGAACCCAGTGTTTATGGCTATAAATGCAACTGTAGTTGCTAAGACAGCTGAGAAGGAGTATTCGATTCCAATGGTTACCATGTTCCGTGGATATCGGAAAACAGCACTACCCCAAGGTGGCATCATTACTCAAATTCGCGTCCCTATTCCCCCTGCCGATGTACGCGAAGTCACCAAATCATACAAACAAGCCAAGCGAAAGGATGACGACATTGCCATTGTCACGGCAGGTTTCCGGGTTCGATTTGATCAAGGAGATACCGTTAAAGATGTCTCATTGGCATATGGCGGGATGGCGCCAATGACTGTTCTGGCGCCTCAAACAATCAAATACTTGATAGGGAAGAAATGGTCCGCAGCGGAGACCCTCGATGGAGCACTTCAAACCTTGCTCGAGGATTTCCCGCTTCCCTATGACGTCCCCGGCGGTATGGCGGCTTATCGTAGGACTCTAGCTTTGTCGCTTTTCTTCCGATTTTGGCACGAGGTGAATGCCCATTTTGAGCTCGCAGAAGTGGACCAGGCCCTTGTTGAGGAAATACACCGAAATATCTCCACCGGCACCAGGGATAATTATAACCCTCATGAACAACGCGTCGTTGGCAAGCAAATCCCCCATCTTTCTGGTTTGAAGCACGCTACTGGCGAGGCAGAATATGTCGAGGACATGCCATATCAAGAAAATGAGCTTTACGGTGCACTTGTTCTTTCGGAAAGAGCCCATGCAAAGATTGTATCGGTGGACTGGACTCCAGCTCTTGCGCCGGACTTAGCAGTTGGGTATGTGGACAAACATAGCGTGGATCCCGAAATGAACTTTTGGGGATCTATTGTCAAGGACGAACCCTTTTTCGCGCTCGACGAGGTGCACTCCCATGGTCAGCCAATTGGAATGGTATATGCCGAGACCGCCCTCAAAGCACTAGCTGCAGCACGAGCTGTTAAAGTGGTTTATGAGGATTTGCCGGCTATCTTGACCATTGACGAAGCCATCGAAGCGAAGAGCTTCTTCAAGCATGGAAAGGAACTTCGGAAAGGTGCACCACCCGAGAAAATGGCGGAGGTATTTGCCAAGTGCGACAGAATTTTCGAGGGCACTATTAGATGTGGTGGGCAAGAGCATTTTTACTTGGAGACAAATGCTGCCTTGGTTGTCCCTCATGCCGAGGATGGTACAATGGATGTTTGGTCCTCGACTCAAAATACGTGAGTGCTGACGTTTTGTAATGCATGCCAGTCCAGGTACTAACAAATTCGCAGGATGGAGACCCAAGAGTTTGTCAGTCGCGTGACTGGAGTCCCAAGCAACCGTATCAATGCGAGAGTAAAGCGGATGGGAGGTGCTTTCGGTGGTAAGGAGTCTCGAAGCGTTCAACTAGCTGCTATACTTGCGATAGCTGCGAAAAAGGAACGACGCCCAATGAGAGCCATGTTGAACCGCGACGAAGACATGATGACAAGCGGACAACGAAATCCCATTATGTGCAGCTACAAAATTGGTGTAATGAACGATGGAAAGCTTGTCGCCATTGATGCGGACTGCTACGGCAATGCCGGGTGGTCTCTGGATATGAGCGGCGCTGTCATGGACCGCTGCTGCACACATCTTGACAATTGCTATTATTTCCCCAATGCACATATTCGCGGATGGGTATGCAAGACTAACACAGTTACAAACACCGCTTTTAGAGGCTTTGGCGGACCGCAGGCCATGTTTATCGCTGAAAGTTTCATGTATGCCATTGCCGAAGGACTGAACATGCCAGTTGACGAGCTCCGTTGGAAGAACTTGTACGAACAGGGTCAGCGGACCCCATTCCACCAAGTGATTGATGAAGATTGGCATGTTCCAATGTTACTCGAGCAAGTCCGAAAGGAAGCCAAGTATGACGAGCGCAAGGCCCAAATCGCCAAGTTCAATGCCCAAAACAAATGGAAGAAGCGCGGTATTTGCCTGGTACCAACAAAATTCGGCCTTTCATTCGCAACAGCAATCCATCTCAATCAGGCCGGTGCATCCGTGAAAATATACGCTGATGGCTCGATCCTCCTCAGCCATGGCGGAACGGAAATGGGCCAGGGCTTGTATACGAAGATGTGCCAGGTTGCCGCTCAAGAGTTGAACGCTCCCATAGACTCCATTTATACGCAGGACACGGCAACATATCAAATTGCCAACGCTTCGCCCACGGCTGCGTCATCTGGTAGTGACCTTAATGGCATGGCAGTCAAGAATGCGTGTGATCAGCTCAACGAGCGTCTGAAGCCATACTGGGATAAGTTTGGCAGGGATGCGCCGCTCACGAAAATTGCACATGCTGCGTATAGAGACCGGGTAAATCTCGTTGCGACAGGATTTTGGAAGATGCCCAAGATCGGCCATATATGGGGCGATTATAATCCGGACACCGTCAAACCGATGTACTACTATTTCACTCAGGTATGGCTCACTTACTATACTCTTCCCCAGTCGGAGATGGGTAGATTGTGCTGAATTATGTTTTGTTTCTAGGGCGTTGCTTGTACCGAAGTTGAACTCGACGTCTTGACAGGGGACCACACCGTCCTCCGCACTGACATAAAAATGGACGTAGGCCGTTCGATCAATCCAGCCATCGACTACGGTCAGGTGGAGGGAGCCTTCGTCCAGGGACAAGGACTCTACAGCATCGAAGAATCCCTCTGGCACAGCAAATCCGGCCACCTTGTCACACGTGGCCCCGGCACATACAAGATCCCTGGGTTTAGCGACATCCCACAAGAATTCAATGTTAGCTTCCTGCAAGGGGTGTCGTGGAAGCACCTCCGGTCTATCCAGAGCAGTAAGGGAGTCGGTGAGCCACCGCTGTTCCTGGGCGCCACGGTTCTGTTCGCGCTGAGAGATGCGCTGCTCAGTGCTCGGGAGGATCATGGAGTCAAAGAGAAGTTGGTACTGGATAGTCCGGCGACGGCGGAGAGGCTGAGGTTGGCAGTTGGTGACAAGTTGGTGAAGATGGGCAATGTTGTCAAGGGTGAGGGGCAGAAGCCGTTCTTCGTTGCTATTTCTTAGGGTATATGACGATATACGACCCATATACCTATTTTAGCTGTGATGTATCTGAAAGAACTTTGCATTTTGTTTTATTATTTTGGTTCTGCGGAATTCTACTTTCAGAGAAGGGTTAAGCAGGATATAAAGGATATAACCAAATTGAAATACCTTTGCATTTGCCATAGTTGGATGCTTTATAGGTTTAAAAAATAATGAAAATAACCTACGCCGTGGTCATCTGCACCTTGGTCCATCTAAGGATGATGCCACTTTCCAATCCTTGACCAAACGATGGAGCACTTAAAGCGCTTGATCATGTTAGAAGTTGGAATGAAAGGCTGAGCCTTCGCAGCCTCGGGTACTGGAGACATTTAAAATAGGAGAAGGAAAGTCATGACGCAATGGAAATATGTACTGTATGTACATATAAATGCATATTCCGTTTCAATTCAGCTTCCGGTCGACCAGACTATTTTCGTAAAATCGCTCAAGAGAGCCAAATCAAAACGCCTGTCCCTAACCCAACCGGAGGAGGACGTGCCGCTCGTATCGCACATGTTAAGCAAGATCCTCCGGACCGTCGGATGACTGCGTTTTTCCCACGCTCCGAGCACCAAGCTCTTGCAAGGACCTCAGCTTCCCGACTACTACCAACATTAATGATCGTGACATCGTTATTGGTATTAAACCGATCAGTAACAGAACTACCAGTCCGGAAGCCTGGGATCAGCGAACGCCGCGATGGCCCACCTATTAGAGCCCATATGTCCATCTCCTTCTCCTTTAGGAGCTCCCTCTTATGGAGTTCATGCGATTCCCTTTTTCCAAGATGACATGGCGGCAAGGTTACGAAAATCGAGTTGTAATTCAGGTCATATTTAACTGTCTTTAAGCGCGAGCCATTTTTGACGTCTATCACAATGCTTGCTCGATATTGAGTCTGCTTTTCAAGCTGGGCTTCATTCAATCCTTCCGACCGACTGTCGGAGGGTAAGGCCTTAAGTTGGATAGTGTTTATAGAACAAGTAACGGCCGTTGCTCGAGCGAGAGGTTGTGGGGTCACCCATTTCTTAGGATCTGCCATGTTCTCTAGGAAGTCCATACTTTCTAAATTTTCCCCGCTTTGCAAACAGGCTTCTAAGAATAGTTGATGGGCAACCTCGGGATCGAAGTGAGGGATATTGGAAAGATCCTTTACAAGGGTAACGTCATCTGCTTGCAGATGGACATAATGCGGCTTCTTGTTGAAATCCTTCGTTGCGTGCGAGGGTGGTTCGAAAAATTCCACGGGTGGACATGGCCCGATCCATCCACACAGTGACTTAACTCCTGGAAGGCAACCAAGAACGCTACCTAATACAGTTCGGACTCTCCAATACGTTTGGCTTGGTAGTGAAAGGCCGCATTCGTAGTACGGCGCGGGTTCGGAGAGTGGAACCGACGACGAAGACCAGATAAGACAAGACATGATTGTGAGCGCAGTCCATTTCCCTGGTAGCACACAGCCGTAAAACCAGTCGAATAGGAGGAGGGGACTCGAGCCAGATTTGCGGAAGTTCTCCACTGCTTTAGGAATGTAATTTTCAACTTCACTGATATACGGCCACTTCATTTGTGAAGCAAACGAAAGAAGTCCCTGGGTCTGTTGTTCGAGGGAAGAGCTGGTAAAAGTGACAAGTTTCCCAGATATGTCCCAGTCCTCGTCAAGGAATGCCTTCTGAAGAGCGTGCCGCCTGCTGAGGTACGGCTCTGCCTGGATTCTCTGCATCTCTGCATTGATTTTCGCCTCAGCATTGTCAAGTCCCTCTACCATCGACGTACTGGCTTCGTTGCCCGAAAGCTCAATTGCTATACGGTAGGAATCGTATGCTTTCTTTGCTTTATCCAGCTTCATCTCTGAATCCGCTCGCCGAACCCAGGCTTTGATGTACTTGGGGTCAAGTTGGGTTGCAGAAGTCGCATCCTCAGCTGCTTGAGCGTATTTGCCCAGATGGTAATATGCTGCCGCCCTGTTCATGTGGAAAACAGCGTTTGAGGGGTCAATATTGATGGCCTGCGTATAAAAGTCAACCGCCTCTTGATATTCACCCCTTGAAAATGATGCATTACCCTGGGTTTTGGAGTCCTCTGCTGCTCGTATTTCGTCCGGGTTATCTACTTTCTTGAGTTGGATGGGTTTGTCTTGTAGGGAAATTTTGGCGTTTCGAAAATACAAGTCTTGAACGATAAGTGATGCTAGAATCTTGCGCGATATGTCAGGCAGAGATGCATTTGGATGGAACTCGAGGCGGAGTGCCAACTCCCTGGATAGAATAATTTGCCGAAGGAAAGGGTGCAATGACCCTCCGACCCATGCCGTTGCGAGACCCGAACTCGATGTAAAATCACGGAAGTTATTATCCATGTCGAGTAGGGAGCATAATTGCTGAATCTCCGACCCTGCGTCTGGCACTTGTTGGAATAGAGATAAGCTAAGTTGGCGCGATGTTATTGTTAGCGGTAGAACGGTAGGTATTAAGCAACATTGTGTTCGTGCAAATTTGGTCTTACCAGCCATCGCCAAAAATTTCGCGAATGTCAAGAGCGTCCTCCTGTATATTCAAACCGAAAGGCCTATCAACGCATTGAAGCTCCTCAAAACGTCGAAGTAGCTTGGTCATTGAGACCACAGGCATTTTTGGTAAAAAGGCGCTTTTGTGAGAGTATTTTGGGCCTGAAAGTTCGTTTGCATATTCCCATGCCTCCATCCCAAAGCCCTCAACAGTTAATGTTCCAGGGTAGACATGTTGATATCTCGGCTCACTTTCCATGTCGAAGAATACTACCTCCTCGCTTGTACTACGATAGAATGGACGGAACGGAGGTGTTTTCATGTATTGTGCTCGATGATAAAGAGCTGGAGCAGCAAAGCCATCAGCTTCGTCCATATGAGTAACCACTTTTCAGGGGGGACTAACTGAACGAAGAGTGAGTCGTTTCCATGAAACCCTTCTCCCCTTTTATTGCACGCACGTAGCTCTCACGAGGTTGGGAGAATTCTTCCCAATAGGCAGCCGCACTGACGTGCAAAGATGGGAATGAATTCTGATTCATGGCAATAACCAGCCTGCCTTCCCCCTTTTCTCCTACGCGACACACAGCCGCCGAAAATTTGATTGCCATCCGGTGTTTTGCTGTAGCAGCACTCCATTCTGCCTTCGTCATAGCAGGGTCTGGACTTAGCGGCATGAATATATGTTTTATACCAGCGATGGCAGGGATGTGATAGTCGCCAGAAGTCGAAATAATACTCTTGAAAAGCGACTCCACTTCGGCAATGGCATCCTGATAGGCTTCTGCTGGAGAGGAAGCTTGATGCAGGAGCTGTTCGAGTACACTGCTGCCGGCAGCATCACCTTCGTAGGGTATCGCATTGCGCACGGTCTCTTGAACGTCTCTTTTCAATTCGGGAAAGGAGGCGAGCAAGGAATCAACAGCCTTACCAAAAGCAGTCACGAACAAGCCAAATTGGGATTTGTCATGGATAGACCACGGTATCCTATTGTTGAATTCCACGCTGGACCAATTATCCATAGATTTGTGCAGAGCTTTGTAACACTGCTTGAGTGCTGATGACATATCCGACAAAGCGGTCACCTTAGCAGGCCCACTGCCGTTTCCACCGTCCGTAAGGCCAGAGCTAGTGGCGCGAATAGTCATCCCATGGAATTCCCTTGTCGATTTGAAGAGGTTAAATATCTTCTCAACAGCAAGCATATGGCGAAGCACTCTTTCACCAATGGGTTCCTGGTTTAACCGAGTTGTATAGTTTTGCAGTGTCCTGGCATTCTCACCCGAATGTAATCCAATGACCTTACCCCAAGCAAACAATCTAACTTTTGCTATTTCCAAATTCGAGATTAGGAGAACCTGGACGACATCTTCTTCATTCGGCTTCAAGTCAAAGCTACCGGATAGCTTGATGAAGGAGTTCCACGCAGCAGAAATCGAAACGATGGGCTCGCGGCCATCCGGTTGATTTGCCGTCGCCATTGGTACCTTGCCTCCCGCCAAAGTAAGGTGTGTTAAGGAAACAGTGTGAGCGAAAAAGTGGCAAGGCAATGGCGGGGGCGTAGTGGACACTATCTTTATATGTTATCATGCCTGCTAACACGCGCATGGACACTTTCTTGGAGTTGGTTCGTAGCAAGAAAGAGTTGCTGCGAAATTATTTACCCGGGTTTCACTGCCACTGCCACGCCCTCTAGGGGCTTGGCTTTTGGGGTGGATAGTGATATTGATGTCCACTCGATTGAAGCCCAATAATGAACGCCGTCTTGTGAACATTGTCGTGTAGGATAAGTATCCACTATAAGTGAGACACCGCCCATCATGCGTGATGCGGGAATAGGGGCTTGGTATTTCAATCCTTTCAGAAACGGCATGGACTTATTCAAATGCCATTTAGTTCATCAATTCAGCCCGTCAATTTCAAGGTAGAATAGGAAGTCCTGAAATTTCCTGGCAGGTCTCCACGCAGACGGGCTTGCTGTTCATGTATGCACTGGGTTCGATGATAACCCCTCGACACGGCCAGTCGACGTCCAACCTAGGTAGGACAGCTTCAAGTTCAGATATCCCATATCAACCATTTTTGAAATTTCAGCTCTATGGTAGAAGGCTGAGAGACTCTTCCAATTCAATTTATCGACTATAGTGAGCTTAAGCCGTGACGTCAAGTAAGCGATTCATGAGGGGCTCAGGTTTTTGTCAAGTATTTCAATATGCCTAGTCGGCGCATTCTTCAACAGCCAAAGTAGAGGCTCCCTTGAGCTTAAATCACGTGGGGATGTACACTTGTGCGAGGAGTGGATCCTGCCCCTCACAAACCATCGATGAGTCGATTCCAGCGATGGGGAAAATGGGGGAATGGGATGCATAAGAAGAATTTAAGTAAAGAAGCCCGATTCAGTGACACGCCCGTACTTGAGGGGACAGCGTTATGTCTTCAGTTGCTGCCCTCTCGACATCATCGAGATCATTAGTAGATTCCACCGCGGAAGACAACAAATCCAGCCACATAAATAGTCAGTATATCCTCTCGTACGGCTTGTTGTTGAAGCACAACCCCCTCTCATCTAGGAAGTAATGAGCAGGTCACAATTCGACAACCCATGGTCTCTGCTTCGTATGCCGTCACCTAGATTTTGAACATGTTGGCTTCCACCGTTCGTCGGAGTATTCAAGCAACAACTATTCCTTCCGGAGGGAATTCCCCACCTTACTCAGTAGCTCCAGCAAATGTGCTTTCTGCAAGAAGCTTGTCGATGTCGTCAATGGATGGGTTGCACAGAATAAAAGCGGCCAGACAACGTCTTTTGATATTTCAAGGTGCCACATAGATGTGAGCCTTGAGACGGATTGGCATGAGGTATCTCAGAAGAGGGATGAAGATATATGTCCCGCAACCGATATTAAAACCTATTCTGATCGGATTAGGGTTCACTGCTCTATCCCAAGATCTCGCAGTGATAACGAAAGTAGCCAGGGGGAATTTCTAACGTTCTTTTTTCAAAGATACGACGGGCCTCATGCTCATGGTCGTCCAGATTCTCGATTGAACAGTATTAATCACTCCACGGCTCTTGGTAGAATCGCGCCTTATAGTGGACGGAGAAGGCCCCTAGTGGCAGATCTGGCTCTCTTCAAATGTTGGAAACAGTTGTGTCAAGAGATACATGGGACAAAGTGCTCTCAAATATTCAAGGGAACTCAGAAAATCAGGCCTCGAGTCATCGATGTCGATCAGAGACGTTTGACTTTCGCCCATGAGGATGACCAATGGGTGTGTTTGAGCTATGTGTGGGGAAAGGCGAAGACTCTTCGTCTAGTCAAAGACAATCTCCAAGCATTTTCAACGCCAGGGTCTCTTGGACCGGACATTCTTCCTAACATAGTAGAAGATGCCTTGCAAGTCACAAAGGGGCTTGGGGAACGGTACCTCTGGATCGATAGCTTGTGCATAATACAGGATGATGCACAGGATAAGGCTAAGTTCATCTCGAAAATGGATTCGATTTATACTCTAGCCACGGTTGTCTTAATCGCTTCCACGTGCATTGATGCCAACTCACACCTTCCAGGAGTGAAACCCGGTTCTCGAAGTCAGCAACCAGAACCGTTCCAGATTGGAGACGTTACCTTGATAAGCTCCCTCGACCCTGTCCTCGGCGTAAAGGTCGATCTTCGTACCGGGCGAGCCCAGAGATACCTTGGAGAAACAATATGGGACACGCGAGCTTGGACTTTACAAGAGAGGTTTCTCGCAGCTAGATGCCTCGTCTTCACAGCAGAGCAAGTCTTCTGGGAATGTGAAGAGGCATTCTGGTGTGAAGATAGCTTTCGCGAAATTCCCAACATCTCACCAGATCCCCACAGGACAAGCCTCTGCGGAGGTGAATTGAACCTCTCGTGGAATTCTGACATCCCGACATTTGACCATTTCTATCGGGTCCTGCTCGAGGAATACTCGGGTCGCGCGCTGACATTCGAACAGGATGGATTAAACGCTTTTCATGGCATCATACAGGCATTCGAGAGGTCAATGGGAGAGGGATTCTTCTGGGGTATGCCAAGTGCATTTCTAGAATCCGCCCTGGCCTGGGGTCATCGGAGCCATAAGTTAAGACGGCGACAGGGGATTCAGGCTTCAGCGATTTCTATAGGGGAGAATAATCAGTTTCCCAGCTGGTCATGGGTTGGTTGGACAAGTGATGGACGGACGAAACTCGCCAACCAGGCCCTGAACACAGAAAGTTTAGGTATCAGGTTCTACCGCGTCGCTGAATCGGGGAAATCATTGGTGGAATTGAAACAAGCTACCCAGTTCAATGACACGGTTGATTTGCTCAGTGACGGCTCCAAGATTTCTGATCGTTCATCCAGACCTTACAAAGTCTCGCTCGATGACCTGTCAGCAGACACCTCCGCGAACCTGCAATCGGTTCTCTGTTTCTGGTCCGCATCCACGCATCTTGAGGTAACAAGCTGGTCAGTCGGTGGCGACTCTGCGCCTGATAGTCAGGAAATCGCACTCTCCCAAGGACCCGACAGTATCATCCAGGTGTCCTGGTCCCACCTGGCATATTCATTAAAGCAAGGTGACAAAGTTGAAGTCATCGCTGTAGCCCAAAACAGAGGCAACTGGGATTCCGGCCACATTGCCAATGGAGCTATAGGAGTCATGGTAATTTCCTGGGATGCCGGTGGGGCCACAGCGATCCGTGAAGGGTTTGCCTGGATGGCTATTCGGGAATGGACTGCGTTGAAAGGTCGTAAATGGAAGCTAATTGTGTTGCGGTAATAAATATAATAGTGAAGTTCGTACATATGCTGCCAGGCTTTAGTGAGGATCGGTAAAGATGGAGGCGCCCTTTGACGCACACCTGTAGCTCTAGGCGCGAACTTTGAGAAATATAAAGGAGATCAGGCAGACAATAAAATCTTACAGTATTTGCTACACGGATAGGACATCTTTGTATTCATTTGAACTTTTTTTTTTAGTTATACTTGCTTTTATAAGTGACGATCGGAATTCTCTATAACAGGCTGAGCGCTCACCTTCAGTAAATGAGGTTGCCTGGCTGGAAATGAGGATGTCGTGGTTGTGTAGGCGGCGGTCAAATCATATATCCTTCAAACTATAAATAATTATGAGCAGTAAGTCGCGGGGAGGTTCCATCATTAAAGGTACGCATCGTACGGAAGAATGCAGCCAATGGAATTTTATGGACGTTAAAATGCAGACAACTTTTTTTGGCGAGATCAACGTTGGGGTTTAGCGCTAAAGGCGGCTAGTTCGTTACTACGTTACACACATTGGCCCGGAAAGTTGAATAAACTCATGCGCCAAGACATGTTATCAGGGGAGACCGTGGCGGAAACATTGATGGTAACAATTTCTAGATACTCAGGAGTCAGGAGGAAATACTGCTGGCACTAAGATATGAGCTCGACCACACATAAAGAAAATAATTTAATGGTTGAAAAAGGGGTCACATGCCTCTATGAAATTCATAAACATAACGCGGGCACAATATAAAAAATGGCAACTTCCTCTACCCATCTATCTTCAAATTTAAAGAAGTAAACAGATAAAAACAAGACTAACAACCTCTTCACCCCTTCAAAAATCCCCCATAATATGCATCCAACCACTCTCCCGCCGCTCTCCCAGCATCCTGCCCACCTCCCCACCTCCCAATGCTCCCCACATACCCATCCGGTCGAACATTCACGATCGCTACCTGGTCTGCAGCAACATCACCCAACCACTTCTCCGTGCACCCGCCACCAGGCATGACATCATCAAGGTAGAAAGTCCACCGACTAGCCTGCAACAGCGCCGGCAAAGCGGTAATCTCCGCATCGGATTTTGCCGTGCGCGTCACAAGCGCGTACGTGAATAGCTTGGACACGGGCGTGTATCTGTCTAGCTGGGCGTAGTCATCCAGCGGTGCGACGGCTGGTGGATTCGCGGCGTAGGACTTGTTAGCACGCATGCTGGCGCGCGAGAGGAAGGATGTTGGTGACTGAATATAGTTGCACAGACTTTCTAGGAACGCTGTGCCAGTCTGCAGGTTCGGGATGAACATGTAGATACGGAACTGGCTAAGGAGAGGGATGTCGAGCTGGATGTCGATGGGGTTTGCGTCGATGTAGCGGGAGACTCGTGCTGGGGTAAGCAGGCCGCCGGGTTTCAAAAGGTTGACTGACGAGCCTGGCGGCAGTGGCGTAGAGCCCACCTGGTTAAGGATGTTGGGTGCATATTCTGCTCCAACGCCGGAGATGAAGCGGATGTTTTCGTCGAAGTTGCGCGCGAGAGCCTCATCGCCTTCACTGAATGCCTGGACGTGTTCGGTGTCGAAGCGGATGAGGTCTTGGGCTATTTTCTTCCGTTCCCCTTCGTATGTGGCGAGGAGGGAGCGGGGGGCTAGGTCTCGTGATACCAGATTTAGCTTCCAGGCAAGGTTGAAGCTGTCGTGCATGCTGGTGTTTGCGCCTTGTGCGGCAAGGGCAGAGTGAGTGTGGCCGGCCTAGTGGGCTTATTTGTCAGTGAGTGAACGACAGCAACGTTTCACTAACGGCAGGCTTACATCTCCAGCAATAAAAAGTTGTAGTTTTGGATCTGCGAAATGATTGGCAACCCTCTGGCTCACGACGTAATTACCAAACCATTCTGTTTTTATGAAGTTAGGATGTGATGCCCAAAAGGTTATGAATCGGAGATCTAACCAATGCTCTTCCACTCCAAAGTATATGGTGCCATCGCTTCCCTGGCCTTGCTGATGACATATTCTGGCGTGGCAAGGGATCTATCCATCCGATCGCCGTCCTTTGAGCTAAGCTCGACATATAGGCGGGTCATATTGCGCTCTCTTGGGATCCAAAGAATGGAGCCAGCATGTTGTGTACGGACAGCAACTTTGCTCCACAGGTCTGGGAAATCCGTCTCAATAACACCTAATGGATTCCATCTTGATTAGGGAATAAGGCAATACATGTGGATATCAAGCACACTACATACCGTCCAAGACCCCCCATGACGCATTAGTCATTTCACCAATCAGCTTGGCCTCAGGTATGAAAGGTCTAACTTTCGAGCGTGCTCCGTCGCATCCAACGAGATAATCCGCTTCCATCGTCTTAGGTGCCTTGGTCGTGGAGTCTTCATAGACGACATTGATTTTTCCGTCTGTAACTGACTTTGAACATTCGATGAACGGGCTGCTACGTGAAACAGAAACGCCTCGCTCTTCCATGTCTTGGATCAGGATATCTTCTATCATCCCCTGATGCGCCAGCAAGATGTATGGATCTGACGCCCCGACATGATTTGGATAATGAATCTGGCGACCTGTACGCTGAAGGGGCTTGTCCACTTTAGACTCCTGGGGGTAAATGTTAGAAGTTTAGAAGTTTCATGTAGTCTCGCAGGGTTGCAGCACCCCCGCAGCTTACCCAGAAAGATATATCGTAAACTTTGACTCCTTTTCTCAGGAGGTCGTCTGCAAGTCTAAGCTGCTTGAAAGTCTCGATGGTCTTTGGTTGCATTCCATCCGCTTTTCCAGTTGATGTCTTGTCTGGCCGGTCATCCAAAATAGTGGTGTTTATTCCATATCGGGCCAGATTTGATCTGTCTTCCTCTTGTCAGCGTCAACGTCAACACAATGAATAATTTAAAACACCATGCAATGAAAATAAACAGCGGTAGTTTAAAAGAAACAATGTCTACATGTACATACGCAAGCATTAAACCTGACGGGCCTGCACCCACCACCGCTACCGTTGTGGCCGGTGGCGGGCTTTGCACGCCGTCATGGTCCATGAATCCTTCACCATTAGCGCTGGGTCCCATCTTGAGCTTTTTCGGAGAGGTCTGTGAATGCGCTCTTTTCATGATGAAGCGATGCAAGCAGTCCCGTAGATTATATTAAAAAGGAGTAAGCCTCAAGGCGATCGTATCACATGAGTACGCTTCTTCTTGTGAGTCCGTTAGCAGCGCACCAAGCAAGCTACGGAACCCTCTCCGGCTGACTTCGTTGCTGCTCACTCTTGGTTTCAGTGCTAGAACTTCCTTCGTCAGACCACCAAAGTGTCAAAAGTGTCATAATGGCGCCACTGCAAATTGCGGCTGCCCGAGAAGATCAGACGTCAGGGACTCTTGCTCAAAGCTGTTGTTGTCCACTGCTGTTCTGTTCTTTTTTACCCCTCACTGGATCAGAAGCTGTTGTGGATACTAGGCTCAGGCGCATTAGTGGGCAAGGGTCCTTCCATCGTAGCAGTGGCGGTTAGCGCTGTGGAGCCCGAAGTCAGGGGCGGTCTAGTTAAGCACTTTTGGGCAGGGGGGACCCACACTCTGGTTAAGAACCCCCCATCTTTGGTTAAATCCCTTCCATACGGGCAACCGTTGTAATGGTACGGAAATATTTCGTTATTACATACCGATCTCGTTCCAATATTACTTACGTAACACCCCATGGAGCCGGGCTCGGCAATCAGCAGCTTGGGAGCCGAACCGTTATCGGGTTGCGCTGCAGGGGGCCAGCTGCCTCGGCGATCGCAACCTTGATAACAGATAGCAGTTATGTATTATGTATGATGTCAAACGAAAAAGGAAAAAGGAAAAAGGAAAGGAAAAGAAAAGAAAGGGAATGCAGTAAACAAGAGCTAGAGAAGGTCGGTGAACATTTATTTTTCAATCCCGAGTGTATTTACAGTAACTTATAGAAAGCTAACGAAAGTACTCAGATCACAAGAAAATAGTTGCCGTCAAACACAATGAGCAACCTGGAGCCATGGCAAGAGATTGTCGCAAAAAAAAGATCGCTCAGGGATAAGGCTCTGAAGCCTTATCTCGTCGACGACATCCATCTCAGGCCCGAAAGAGTAGCAAATGTTGCAGATAGGTCTCGCATCGAACCTCAGGCTGCGCAGACTATCACTGAAATCGACAGCATCGAACGATTGCATGAGTTTCTAAGGCGCGGAGAACTAACCGCTGAGGAGGTCTCGCTGGCATACATCAAGAGGTTGGCAAGCTTCTCCTATACCAATCTACATCTCTCTTGTCACGTTTGTTTATGGCTATGAAGGAAGGGTCCTTCCCCTGGATTTTCATTTCCGACTAACACCACATAGAGCAACGGTGGCACATCAACTGGTTAGTACGCGCGATGCTAGATCGCCAACACATCTAAAATCCTTATTTTGCCCTCGCTGATAAGATTCTCCCAATGAGCGGGGCGAGCCATTTTTGCGTGTAGACGAATGCTCTCACCGAGATAGTATTTGAAGAAGCGCTTGAGCATGCCCGGGAGCTTGATAAATTGTTCAAAGAAACGGGCGAGCTCAAGGGGCCGCTTCATGGCATTCCTGTCACATTGAAGGACCAGTTTGATTTCAAGGGCGTCGATTCAACATTGGGGTATGTAGGGCGTTCCTTCTCGCCGGCGGCGGAAGATGCTGCTCTGGTACAGATTCTGAAGAGCCTAGGGGCTATCGTCATTGCAAAGACGAACCTACCCCAGAGTATCATGGTGCGTATATGAATAGTGTCGAATTGCTATCAAAATGAATTCCCGTCCTTACAGATAGTTTTAGTGGTGTGAAACTGAAAACCCCCTTTTCGGGCTGACTGTGAATCCACGCAACTCTAAATTTACCCCTGGCGGCTCGACCGGTGGAGAAAGTGCCCTGCTCGCCCTCCATGCCTCAATTTTGGGATTTGGAACAGATATTGGCGGCAGTATTCGGATCCCTCAGCACATGCTAGGTTTATATGGGCTGAAACCGAGTGTAAGTTTCGTTCATTCATAATCACTACGTGCCATAACAGATCTACATCTGTATTCAGACAAGCTCACGAAACCAGAGCGGCCGCTTGCCCTACTATGGCACCGCGGTCTCCACGGAGGGTCAAGAACACGTTCCGTCTTCTATCGGGCCCCTAACCCGCGATCTCTCCTCCATAATATACATCTCCCAACACCTCGCCAACTCGCAGCCATGGGTCCTCGACCCTCGCTGCGCCCCCCTCCCCTGGCGCAACGAGATCTTCACCGAAATCCAATCCCGCCCCCTCGTAATCGGCCTCATCCTCGACGACGGTGTCGTAAAAGTCCACCCCCCAATCCAGCGTGCCCTACACGAACTATCCGCCAAGCTCCAAGCCGCCGGCCACGAGGTCATCCCCTGGGACACAGACGGTCACCAAGAATGCATCGATATCATGGATACCTTCTACACCGTCGACGGCGGCGAGGATATCCGCAACGACGTCATGGCCGCCGGCGAGCCGTTTCTCCCTCATGTCGAGAAGCTCGTTAATAAGGGCAAACCCATCTCCGTCTACCAGTACTGGCAGCTGAACAAGCGCAAGATCGCGGCGCAGAAGCGGTACCTGGATAAGTGGAACCGGGTGCGCGGGCCGGGGTCGAATCGGATAGTGGACGTACTGCTTGCGCCAACGATGCCGCATGTCTCCGTCCCGCATCGGTGCTGCCGCTGGGTCGGGTATACGAAGGTGTGGAATTTTTTGGATTATTCGGCGCTTACGTTTCCTGTTGGTGAGGTTTGTAAGGAGAAGGATAAACTTCCTGTTACGCCCTACGAGCCGCGGAATGAGCTTGATGAGTGGAATTGGGGGCTGTATGATGTTGACACGATGGCGGGACATCCCGTTAATCTGCAGATTGTGGGGAGGAAATTGGAGGAGGAGAAAGTGTTGGGTGCTGCTGTGGTTATTGAAAAGGTTCTGCGGGGATCATGAGAGTTGATTTTTGATATACATTAGTTAATCATTCGTTTCCAATGGCACTGAATGTGATTTAGAGATAGAATAATCCTATTGTGATCTAGTCACTACATGAAATGAACTAGAGAATTAACTAACATAAATGCTTAGAAAATCAAATGGCAAGCGAATATGAAGAATAAGCATAACGTAATCAACCACTCAACGCTCGTTTCCACACAACGCTCGCCCCAAACCTCCCAAATTCATTCAAATTCATCCATCTTCAAACACCCACAACATGCACCACAAAGCAGTTATACAATCCATGATTGATGATTTAAATACACAATTGACCCCTAATTACACTGAAACTGCAAAAAAGTATGAAATCAGTCAACATATATTATCACAGTGTTACAACAGTATTCAGATATCAAGAAAGAAAGCAAGCTCTATTCACCACAAAAATCTCTCAGATTCATAAGAAGAATGGCTACTTTTTCATATTAATCAATTGTCAGATTGTGATTTTCCTTGTACATCTCAAATTCTTCATAATTTTATTATTGAGATTCTAAAATTGTCTGTGAAAATCAACTGAGTGTTATGATTCTGTCAATATTATAAGGATATAATCAAGTCAATTTATCTGTAAAATATCAATTAAAAACACAAGATTACAGACAATTCTACATACTTTAAGTATTATTTTGATCTTATAGTTATATTACTTTCTTCTACTATTTTTCTTACTTTTATCTTACTAATTTATTATTGATTTACAGCTGCAGAAAAAGATCACTAAATACAATATTAAATCTGTGAATATCTACAACTTTGATGAAAAAGAATTTCTATTGAGTCTCATTCACACTCTTAAGTATATTATATCAATTAACTCACTCAAATCTGATTATATAATAGATGTCAGTCAGAATGACAGTTGCAAATTCATTACACTACTTATCTCAATTTATGTCAATGAAATCACACTCTCATCTACTCTCATATATTAAGAAGAATCAAGAAATATGTAAGATACTTAACTGAAGAATTTTAATAGTAAAAAGAATCAGATCTACTTCACAGCTTCAGAGAATGAATGAAGCAATGATGAATATAAGTTAATATAATTAAAGAAGATCTTTGAATCTCATATAAAAAAGAAGACAGAATATGAATATAGACTTCTTATATTAAATAGTCACTCTTTTCATATTAATATAATATTCATCAATTACATAATTTTACATTGAATTCTACTTACTGTCTTTTCTTCTCATTCTACACACTGATTACAGCTGCTAGATGTTGAAATCTTCAAATCATTAGCTAAATCATACTCAAATCAGCTAAATGAATAGATGAGAACTGAAATGAGATTCATACACACTATAAAGAGGTCTTTTTGACAGCTATTTAATGTGACATAAAAGAAGACAGTTATATCATTAAATATTATAGCTGCATTTGCAGCAGTTGATCTACATTCATTTGATTCAGACTGGGTTCTTAAAAAGCTCACATTACACTCTTGCACTCCCTCAGATCAATATCAACTCAGAATCTCTATATCTATTATTAACATACAGAAATTGATGAAGCAAGTCAAGCAGTAGCAGTATTGAATCTCATATGATCTCAATCAGATGATTCATGCAGAGAAAAGTCTTGCTTTTGATAAAGAGATTCTTCTAATAGAGAACAGATAACTACAACAAGCTCTTAATCAAGAGAGAAGACATCACAAGTATGACAGAGTAATGAGATTGCATGATCAGTCAAATCTCTTATTAATATAGTTCTTTTCATCAGTAAAGATGCAGAGTATCTACAATGATTTGATGATCACTGAGGCTGTCAAAAAGAATGAACAGACTTATAAGAAGAATGTTAAGTTATAACACACTATTCTTAAAGAGCAGAAGAAGACAGATATTATATCACAGCAGATGAAGCAGAAGACAGCTTGTCAGATAGTAAAGAAGTAAAAGAAGATGAATAAGACTGTAAGAGCTGCTCAACAGCAGATTGAAAAGAAGCTTAGAGATGCAAAGAAGACTCAAGAGTAAAAAGAAAAGAAAGAATAAGCTGCTGCACAGCAGTAATCACAATTAAAGAAGAGTCAGATTGAAGAATTCAAAAATCATCTTTCTAATCAGAAAATCAGACTCTTGATTTCACAAAGAGTGATTAAATCACATTTTCAGAGCTCTGTCAGATTATTCACAGATCTGCTGCTGAAGAATCTGAATAATATTACAATCTCTACAGATTTGATAACTGTCTACTTATTGAATCTATCTTCATTCAAGATTTCATATTTCAGATAAGTTATTAAGTCTAACAAACATCTTCTGAATTAGCTATATATTTTTATATGTAATTTTCTATATATATTTTCATCATATAATATATCACATTAAAATCTAATCACATTGTTAAGATATTGTTGAAAAGATTTCATCATAGTGATGGTGAAATGGTGAGCATTGTGTGGAAATGAGCATTGAGTGGTTGATTACGTTACTCATTGTATCTCGTTGACATGAGATTTGATAGTGAGCTTTCATTTAATCTATATACAAGTGATCATTCCCCTTGACTAAGTTAGTTACCACTTCGTCACGCCGCCATCCACGCAAATATCTTGCCCGGTCATATATGAACTAGCATCACTCGCCAAAAACACACAAGCACCTCTAATATCATCGGGCTCTGCCAACCGGTGGTTCATGATATCGGTCTTCCACTTCTCAATGAGGTGAGGGAACTATCATAGACGGGTTAGAGCCAACATTCATTCTGGAGGAGGGAACTAGATCAGAAAATTACTCACTGCAGCTGTCATCTCCGTCCGAACGTATCCAGGCGATACAGAATTAACTCTGATACCCTGTTTCAAGTAGTGACAAAGTCAGTTTACCATTTCCCAAAATTGATCGCGAGAATAAAAAAAAAAAAAACATACATAAGGCACCAGCTCCTTTGCAATAGCCGGACACATCGCCTTCACAGCCCCCTTAGTCCCACAATACGCCGAGCTATTCTGATCCTTAATCGCCATGTAGCTTGCAATGCTCGCAACCAGCACGATACTACCACACTTGGTCCCGTTGGCAATCATCTGCTTGGCGGCCAGCTGCGCTGTGAAAAACAGGCCCATGACATTTGTGTTGAGCAGTTCTTGGTGCGCTTCGTAGGTGTATTCTAAGAAGGTGAGATGTCTGTTTATGCCCGCACAGGGCACGCAGATGTCTAGTTTGTTGTCGAAGTCGGTGCTGAATTTGGCAAACCCGGCTGCTAAGGAGTCTTTGGAGCTGACATCGACTCTTTATTTTTTTATTTTTTTTCGCCAGTTGAAAATGGTTGTCAGTGCTTCTTTTCTTTAAGAGGATTGAATTGATAGATTTCCGATTTGTAGTAATAATGTATTATGCCTTACTTGTAGAATGCAGTTTTGACGCCATATTTATTGGCAATGCTGTGGAATCCTTCAGCCGGATCGATTACGTCGAACACGGCGATGTCTGCGCCAGCTTCTGCGAGACCCTCTGCAAAAGCCAGGCCGCATCCTCGTGCGCCGCCTGTTACCAGTGCTGTACGACCTTTGAGAGAAAACTGATATAAGTTGTTAAATTTGCGGTTGGTTAGCTATACACGGCTCTGTTCGCAGAATGGGATGGACATATCAGCCACTTGTGGTGGATTCCTTACTCGAGACATTGTGGAGGGATGTAGAAATGTATATTGATATGTTCACATTTACGAATAGAAAATGTTTTTGCTTGATTCCTGAGTAGCTCTTAAAAAAAAAAAAAAGGGTAGTAAATGCAAGTAAATAAAAAATAAAAAGATTAAAAGATATCCGGAAGCTGCCCCTCCTTCAGTCACCACACACACAGCTCTCACAAGCTTCGATCGTTCTCCCCCCTATCTCTCTCTCCTCCAACAAGCCGCCCCCGCTAAGAACGATACCCAATGCCTGAGTGGAACCAGGCCCCAGTTCTATATCGCTCGCAATACTATTGCCGGTACGCCGTGGCTGTAATTGAAATCATGATCTCTTGAACTTTTCGCAAGGCCCTTCTCGCCATCCCATCCCCACCAGAACCCCCATTCCTCGATCAACCCTGGGCCCAACCCCAAGCCCTAACTTAAGGCAATTTGTTTTTGTTGGCCGCGATCAGACGAAAACAACCCCGCTCTCAGAAATTGAGACTCCTGCAGCAAAGATGTAGATGGCTGACCTCCTGCGGGGTGTATTATTCGGTATTTCCAGCTGATCCCAAGAGTTGGCACCGGGGCCATTACCCCGTTCAAGGATTCGCGGGCTACAGGATACATACAGGCTACCGCCGGTGGCTCATTATTCTGAACCGGTTGCGAGCTGAAGTCTCCTTCATAATTGTAGAGGGGATCGATCACTCTTTCTATTCATCCCTTGCGCTTTTCATTTGACGGTCTTCTTCATACTTCCTGATCTAAAAAATTCTTATCTGCGGGACAATTTTGAAGTTAAAATATACATTCTTTGCCATTTAACATACCTACAACACTCAGCGTATCTACCACCAAGCAGCCACAATGGGCAAAAAGCGAGTTCTCGTCAGCTACGGCGTTGACATTGATGCCGTCGCAGGCTGGCTAGGATCGTACGGTGGTGAAGATAGCACAAATGATATCAGTCGAGGTAAAGCTACTCTGAATGACACTTCCATCCAACCTTTGTAGGCTCTTTTTTAAAAGGTTCCCTCTTCTTCTAACACGTCATCCACCCCAGGCCTCTGGGCGGGCACAATCGGCGTCCGCCGCCTTCTCAAACTCTTCGAAAAATATAACATCAAAGCCACCTGGTTCATCCCAGGCCACTCCCTGGAAACCTTTCCAGAGGAATGCGCCATGGTGCGCGATGCCGGCCACGAAATCGGCCTCCACGGCTACTCGCACGAGAACCCGTCCGACATGACCGTGGAACAGCAGCGCGATGTCCTCGACAAGACCTACCGCCTCCTCACAGACTTCTGTGGCAAGCCTCCCCGCGGCACCGTGGCGCCCTGGTGGGAGACGAGCGCCGAGGGCACGGATCTGCTGCTCAGCTACGGCATTGAGTATGACCATTCGATGGCGCATCATGACTGCCAGATGTACTGGCTGCGGACGGGGGATACGTGGACGAAGATCGACTATACGAAGACGGCGAAGGACTGGATGAAGCCGTTGGTGAAAGGCCAGGAGACCGGGATTGTAGAGATCCCGGGCAATTGGTATATTGATGATTTGCCGCCGATGATGTTTATTAAGAATTCGCCGAATAGCCATGGGTGGACGAATCCGAGGGATATCGAGGATATCTGGAAGGTGAGTTGTCTATTTTTTATTTATTTATTTTTTTTTTTTTTTCATTTCTGCCCTTCCTAGATTCAGCACCATCTGAAAATTTCTTTCTAATGTTTCGTTGTCATTTTTGTATAGGATCACTTCGACTATTTCTACCGCGAATACGATGAGTTTATATTCCCCATGACGATCCACCCCGACGTGTCTGGCCGGCCACATGTCCTTCTCATGCACGAACGGTATGTTTCTATTTTTTCCCTTTCTTTTCTTTTTTTTCTTTTCTTTTCTTTTCTTTTTTTTTTTTTTTGCCCTCACTCCGTCGTGAGGACAAAAGACTGACTACAGACATCTACTCTAGCATTATCGAGCACATTAACAAGCATGAGGGAGTGGAATGGGTAACCTTCGAGCAGATGTCAGACGATTTCAAGAGTAAAAACCCAGTTCCAGCGGGGGCAAAGATGCCAGCACCGCGAGGGGAGATTCTGAAAAACCCACCATTGAATCAATAATTGACCAGGTACTATTATTATTACTGCTACAAAGTTTGTTCGGGGATAGGTAGTTGCGGGAGTGATAGCGGTCTGGTGTGATGTAATTTGATTCTTTAGTTAATTGAGCAAGTCCATAAATCACAATTGATAACGAGCCACTTTTCTGTAACTCTCCATGCCACTCTTGAAAATAATGCAGCTTCATCCATTTCCGATATTTTTGCCCATCTTTTGTTTATAGATAGATAGATAGATACATTTATTTGCCCCGCACTATCTAGTGACGTAACACGGTTCGGAGCTTAAAAAAGAATAGAGTTTGCTGATTGCCGGGGTGCGTATTGTATTTTAAAATACATGTATTGTACAATACCCCCATTCTTGAAACCCTGCTGTTTGTCTGTGTATCGTATCGTATCGGCGGTATGCTCGCCCATTCTCATTCCTCCAATACATACGAAACGCCGGCGAAGTATCAAGAAAGAAATAACACACACACACACTATGACCTATGGATGCAGAGATACTTTCGAATACTTCTCCACACGCCAAAAGTAGGTGGCCGACAAGAACGATGTACTGTACACAGTACGGTATGGTGCCAGAGAATGTCCGTATACTTTTTGGGCGGTTGGCCTCCACTCTGCCATTCTCAGCCCCGTCGCTCGCTTCCAGACGCCATGTTCCATTTTTGGGCAAGCAGACAGTTCGTTCCGCTACGGCAGAGCGGCAGAGTGGCAGAGTGGTAGAGTGGCATGGTGGTACGGTACATTGAACTGGAGCTGCTGCTGCTACTGGGGCCGTGATCCGGCACTTGAGATTAGCTTGTTCAAGGTTGGGCGGACTTGCGAGCGGGGAGCTTTTCATTATTTCTGTTTTGTCCTGGCCGTGCTTGATATTGGGCTTCCACCTTAAGAAACCAGGCACGAACGACGACTGAGAAAAAGAGGCAAAGGAACCTGCTCAAGATATATCGTCTCATAAGCTGCTTTGGGAGCTACAGCTTGTCTGTTCTGGGAGTGCTTTTTTAGAACGAAGAAACTACATTACATCTACTTGTTTTTGTTTACTCTTGCTGGACACCGCAGTCATCCCGGTGGCCTTGTTTTTCGTCGTCCCTCAGCTTCAAAAGCTATCAACAGATCTTCAAAACCGGAATAGAGAAGTGACAAGATATTCCCTATTCGAACAGGAGCTATATTGAAGATACCATACCTCTTCAAGTTCCCTACTTGTGTCTATCTTCTGTTTTCCTGTTCACTCATACTCCGCGCAATCATGTCTCCCATACCTGTCAAACAGATAGAACACCGCGATGAATCATGTAAACTAAAGGTTTCCTCCTCCCAAATTCCCCTCCAATAAATCCAAATAACCCCCGCCGTCTAACAAACCAACCCCTCCTCAGATCGTAATCGTCGGCGCCGGCCTGGGCGGCCTGGGTGCTGCCATCGCCTGCCGTCTCGCCGGCCACACCGTCAAAGTTCTCGAAGCCGCCCCTCAGATCGGCGAAGTAGGCGCCGGCATCCAAGTGCTCCCCAACAGCTCCCGCGTCCTCACCACCTGGGGCCTATCGGAGGCGCTATCCAAATATGCCACATGGCCGCGCCAGTGCAACTTCCGTCGCTGGAAGGGTGAAATCATCTCATCCCTGGACTTTCATGAGTCCCAGTCCCAGTTCCCCGGGACGTGGTATGGCGATTTCCACCGCGCGTCGCTGCACAAGTGCCTCATGGACCGGGCGGTGGAGTTAGGCGGCGTGCTGCAGTGTAACTCTAAAGTGGTGGATGTGGTTGTGAGCGCGGATGGAACGACTGCGACGGCGGTGATGGAGGATGGGAGGCGGGAGGAAGGAGATTTGTTGATCGGTGCGGACGGCGTGTTTAGTGGGCTGTCGGAGATTTTGCTGGGGAAACCCAATCCGCCGATGAAGACGGGGGATTTGGCATATCGGCTTCTCTTGTCGACGGAGGAGATGTTGAAGGATCCCGAGCTGAGGGGGTTTGTGGAGGAGCCGCAGGTTAATTATTGGTTGGGGCCAGATGCGCATGCTGGTAAGTCACGGTCACCCTTCCGCCCCCCGCCCCCCGC
>QGQJ01000941.1:0-34717 GCA_003206725.1 Blastomyces emzantsi
GGTTATTACTTACTATGTATTCTTCAGCGAGTTTTGTAGCATCCTCAATCGAAAATAAGCTCTCGGATACTACCTACATACATAGACGAGAAAGAGTACGGAGAAGAATTAGTGGACTATAAATAAATGTGGACACTGTGGATATAACTAACTCTCAAATAATGACACAATTACAACTTTGTTGCCCCTCCGACTGCTGGTTTAGCTGCTAGGGGGCATCATCAAGCCCCCTACAGATGTACATGTACACACAAATCTTTCCCTTGTACTCTGTATAGGCGGTCATCCATCCGTAAACGGATTTAAAACATATTTCCGAGCGAGTGCAAGGAGTGGTTATACTATACACCCCCCGTAATGACCTGCAGAACATCGAAAGACTGAGTTGAGTGTACATCTGTAGATTGAAAAAGAATACTTTCTGTTTACATTGTCTTCACTGCCGTAGGGATGGATTTGTACGTGTTGGGGATATCCAGCCTTGCGTGTTCATCTAATGTCTACGACGACTACCTAATGCACCTTTTCTCGCAGAGCCCTCATGGGATGGATGGATGGGATGAACTTGATGTTTGAACTCGCCTCCCAACAAATTGTCCTAAGTTCGTCAGATTTTAATCGGCCAGCCCGATGTATTGTATTACCTCTAGCTGCCAACATGGAACGTTTCCAGATCTTCCTCAGCACCTTTGCTATGTCTTTCTATTCTATCGTCGTATGGTCTTATGGTCGAATTTCTTTCTTTCTTTCTTTTTTTTTTTTTGGAACTATGGCTACATGCTGGCCACGCCTGGATGAGCAGTTTCTCTATACAAATGGTATCCTTGGTGGGAGGGTTATCGGCGTTGAAATGCTGGCTGGAGGGGGAGAATGCTATCTTGACGTTGCGGAGAGAAGATAGGCAAGCAAGCCGATAGAAGTGCAAAGAAGCCTGCGACGAGATGTGGAGAGGTTTGACTCTATCATTCAGGTGCAGGACAATAAATAGGAAGAATAATAATAATCATAGCAGTAGTAGTAAGTAGTAGTAGCAAAAACAAGTTGTCACTCGCTGGAATATCTGAACAGTAAAAATCCGAAATCAACAATCAACAGTCAATATATATACTTCTAAAAATTACAACCAAAAGCCCTGAACTCAAGACGATGTTAACAAGGCACGTAAACGCAAAACGCCTGACATCACGACCCATCCTCGTTCCTCCTACTCCAAAAACCTACACATACCTAAATCAGATACAGGCAATAACCAACCCCCCCCCCTCGGTCACCTGCCACACAGCCGTCATACAGAAATGTATGGAGTAGCCAAAACCAAAAGTAAGCGATACAAACAACTTAAAACTGCCGTCATCTATGAAGGTGTAAACGTCCACCCGCCATTCCTCTTCAAGCGCTCCCTCTCCGCTAGATCCCATTTGATCTCATCCTGTGTCAACCCATCCGGCCCACCCCAATTAGCACTACTAGTCCGATCGCGGAATCGTTTGAACCGGTCTTTGTTATCCTTAAAGATCTCCTCCATGTGCAACGGCGCAGAGGGACCGAATACCTGCTCCCCGTCTTTGCCTTCCTGGCTAATGAGGATGTTATTTAGGTTTTCGGGCTTGGCCCAGTCGGGAACATTGTATGGCTCCGCGTCGGAGTCCTCATCTTCGCTGTCTGTGAGGATTTCGGGGAGCTTTATGCTGTCACCGTTAGGGTAAGCCGGGGAGGATTTGAGGATTTTCTGTGAGCCATGTGCAGGCGTTTTGTGAGCGGTAGTGTGGGGTGGGTTTGAGTTGTCAGCGAAGGGGATTTTGCCGTTGGCAAATTTAGACATTTCCAACGGGTGGCCGTTACGATGCGGCTGTGATTGCATGGGAGCTGTAGGCTGGAAATGGCGAGGAGCTGCAGGGTTCTTGAAAAGTGACGGGCCAGCCTGGTGGTGGGGTGGCGGGGGTGGCATCGTCGAATAACCCTGATTGTACACTTGCTGCTTAGGAACCTCCTGTTTGATGTTAGCATATTTCAACAATTTTGCGAGAAGACAAAGTCATACCTTGCGAACGTTGGACTGGCGGATTGGAGGTGCCATCGCTGATCGAACTGGTGGCTCAGCAATGGCAATCTCATCATCGGTCTTTCGCCGTTTGCCGTCTGCCTGATGCACAGCTGCTCCTACTTTCCCAGTAACCGGACGGCCCGAGCTTTCATCCTCGAGAGCTCTCTTTGGGGGTTTAGCGGGATTTGGCGGTGGATAATTTACCGGACGAACTTGTCCCTGTATACTATTTAGTCTCGAAGGTCTGGTGGATGGTAGGTCATTTCGCTGAGATCCTTGTAACACAGGCTTCTCTTGTTGAAGAATAGAGCCCTTGAAATCCGCTTAAGTTAGGGAATGATGTATTCTGGGAAAAATAAGGATTCGAAAAACATACCAGGTCATTCGCAGGCGTTGGCTGCTGGTTGCGCTGCTGCTCTAATTTTCTTGCATTTTCCAATCGTCTCTTTTCGATGGCTTGCTTGTGGGCAAGCTTCTTGGGGTCGTCTGTTACCGACCGCTCTCGCTCTCGTCGTTCGGCCTCAGCACGGCTGGCTTGCTCCTGTCGACGTGCCTCTTCCTGTCGACGCACTTCTTCCTGATGAGCTGCTCGCTTCCGTTGGGCTTCACGTTGCTCCTGAAACTTCTAGTTAGCGTAAACCGGGCATTACAAAATTTACAAGTGGCATACCTCTTTTTTCTTCTCGGCGGCCTGCACGGCCTTCGATTTCGAACTCGTAGTAGAGGCAGCGCTCTTGAAACTACTAGTAGACGAATTCGTCTGCATTGATAATTTACTACCTTTTTTATTGACACCTGGTGCTGGTGCCTTTGACGCTGGAATCGGGTTCGGGGCAGGCTCCTGGACAGTCGACGAGAGGGACGAATTGGACAACGGGATACGTTGTGAAAGAGTTCCAACCCGAATGGACACGGGCTGGGGCTTTGGTTTCTGGATGTCTCTCGTAGGTCTAACAGGACGACGGCCGTCATTCTGCTTGGATTGATGGTGAGGTTTCGCAGGAACACCAAACTTGTGCTCTATTTCTCGGCTTTGTTCCGGTTCACGTACGGATTGTTGCGTTGGTGGTCTTCTGGGGCTAGATCTCGTTGCAAGGGTTTCTCGGGCCGGGGTTGTCCCTACCGATTTGGGAGGTGGACGGTGTTCTGGTGCGACATTAATGGTAGCTGGCCTTTGTATTTCCTGCTCTCGGGTTTTTCGCAATTGTTCTTCCATTCGCTGTATTTCCTGCCGCTCTTTCTCTTTTCGCTTCTCTTCTCTCTCTGTTGAACTTCTGGTTCGTCGTCCTTCCTGCAACGGAGGGCTCTGAATTGCGGGAGGCTGAGGTTCTTGGGAGAACATTTCTTGAAGATTTGGGTAGAGACCGGTGTGGGAACGTGTAGTAGTAGGCGACGAAGATAGAGCTTCCATTTTGGCGGCTGCAGATACACTGCCCGTACTTGTAAATAGTCCTTTGGCAGTTTTCATGATCGACTGCAGTCTGGATTTCGAGGCACTTAGAGGGCCATCATCCCTTCTCGGTGAGGAAGCAGGCGTGACAGTTTCACGGTTGGATGTGGTTCTCTGATGGCCTATAGTATTTGCTCTTGGGGACGTAATTATCGACGTGGAGGCCGACTTCGCGTGAAAAGCACCAGTGCCGCCAAATGGCTTGGCCGCAGGCGAACGCCTCTCTGGCGATCGACTATACATAATCCTAGACATGCGATCCTCTTGAGGTGCTACACGGCGAAGCTGCTGGGGGGATACGGAAGTCATGTCTCTCACAAGATGGGACGACTGGAATTGTTGTGGCGACCTGGGTGGTGCTGTTCTGCTATCATAAGTTTGAGCCTCAATCGGTGATGGCCTCCGCGGTTTATCAGCAGCAGGTTCAACTTGCGACGACAGCTCAGGATATTGAACCTGAGAATTAACATTTGGTACAGGAGCCGGGATTGATTTGGTACTCCGCGATGACTGAGACTTGCCAAGCATATTAATTTTCTCGTGGAGCAGCTGCGTTGAGGATTTGTTATAAGTATTTGTACCCTTCATTGTAAGCTCGGATTCCTCGTGTAGAGGGGCAGGAGCGCGGTTTTCAGCAGCTTTCGTACTATCTTCAATATTTCCTTGTTCGGTGTGTTCTTCTGGCAAAATTTGCGTCATTCTTGCACCTCCAGTCTGGCGTCCATAATGACTACCCTGAACTGATTTGGATGGGTCAATATGACTGATCCTCGACATTCTTTGTCCTCCCATGCTTCGTTTGGTTTTTATTGGCTCCCGAGCTGGAAGAGAAGCGAAACTCAAACTACTTTTACGGATAAGAGGGCGGTCAGGAGTTGATCCATCAGAAGGAGATCCGATGTCGTCGAAGTGATGATCGAGAGCAGCATCGTGTTCATGGGTTTCTACTTCCATCACGTTGGCCTTTTCAAGCGGTGTGGAATCAAGCCTTTCGGGTGCGTGAACTGGTTCTCGAGGCGATTCGAGATGGGCTGTTGTAGCAGCTTGTTTAGGGGCGGCAATGGGAGTCGATTCATAAAGGTCAATGTCCATGGGCTCCACAGTGCTCTCCTTACTTGGCGCGACTTCTCTTGCGGAGTGGAAGGAAGCGTCCGTTGTTCGTCGATCAACGGATGGGCTAAGGTCATTGCGATCGCGAGGAATAACAATGGTCGAGTCTTCTAAAGGCTGGGTAGCTGTTTCCACATATTCGTGCTCGGGCTCAGGCTCGTGTTCTGGTTTGCGTTCTGGCTCCGGTTCCGGTACCTGTTGTGTGTTTTGGTTTGACTTTGGCTCTGGCTCTGCTTCTGGTGCTTGCTCTAGTTCTTGCTCTGGTTCCTCCTCCGGTTCTAGTTCTTCTGGAACCGATTTTGATTCCGGCTCTGAATCCTTGTGCGGTTCCGAATATACTAGGTCCATTTCATCATCCTCGTCGGGCATGCCATGGTAGCCAGAGTCAGTATTGTACGTGGGTTGTTTTGTTTGGTGGTATTGAATTGGGGACGAGTATTTTGGTTGCTCTTTCGGGGACGGTTTGGTGGCTAATTTCGTGATTTCCTGGTGAAACCGGCTAGGTGGCGCAGGACTGTTTCGCACATTTTGCTGTGCCGAGAATATGTCGCTCAAAGGCTAGAAAAAGTCAACAGTTACGTTTTATTATTTAACAATAAACCCCCCATAATCCGCGCACAAGATTCACGCAATGATATTGTGGTGCACTTACAACCCGAGCCTCTCGTGGGGTCTTATGTTTCCTAGCGGTTCTTGGAGTCTTTCCCCGTAGCTTTCCTGGTGTCTTAAAGATCTCGGTTACGTTACTATCCGCATATGTTAGCTTCTATTCCCCCAATTCTTCAATGTGCCCACTATAGATCAACAAAGCTGGGGAAGGGGGCTGGGTGGTTGGTTCTACAATTGATTCCTGCTGAAGATCTCTGCCATATGCTCATTCAACCAATCCATCTCATTCTGAGCAGGGTACTCGATTTCATCCATCTCCTGATTGACCAGCTGCTGAATATTCTCCTTCTCAGCCGCGATCCAGGTCGAAGAGCCCACAGCCCTCTGCATCCTCGTTGTGGCTCCGGCGGCCATTTTTGTGATGTAAACAACGCGACTTCGATGACGGATGAGGGACGCGTAGGAGGGAAACAAATACGCAGATAAAAACGAGCTTCAACTAGGCGGGAGAGCCTCTCGTCAGTAACTTGCAGTCCGGCGCTAGCTGCAGTGGCATTGGGTACACATTGGGTGGTTGGTATGAGGTATTGTCGTGCTGTTGATGGTTTGATATGGGTCATTCGATGTCGAAGTTGTCGCCAAACAAGGAAGTTCGCCCCAAAACAATACCGGATGACTAAACACGCTAACTAAGTTAGTCTTAGAAAGCCGCGAGATCACCTGCCTACGCTAACCCTAGTGCCAAGTCCTCCAGCCCTAAGTCCGCTTTGGGATTACTTCGGCCCGACCGGAGCTCCAGCTCATCCGCATGTGTCGAGATGTTGAACGATGCTTTTTGTCCTTTTCTACCTCTGAGTTACATACAGCATCTGGCAAAGAATCCGCTGTTTGCTTTGGAATTGGTAGACCTGGAGCTCTTCCGCGTGATGCTCGGCCATCCTCCAGTGTCCGCCTGGCCATGTAACCTCCACCAAGCACAGCTGATTCCTACTTATCTAGCATTTCGTCCGCCAGGCGGCGTCACTTGCTGGGGGACATGTTGGTAAGCCGGGTTGGGTCTCGGAACCTTCCCGAGTCAGAAGTTTATCTCTAAATCTCCGGATTTCTTTCTATTATTTAATCGATTGGATCGCTCCATATGTTGACACTTACAAAATCTGTCACATCTTCTGCACTCTGCATTTTGCGGCCTGTTGTAGGATTGCCAAAGATCACTGTCCGATTTTAGGCCCAAGGAGAGGACAACGGCAACCCCATTTGCAGCCCACCAATTGGCTGACCCCATTGGGATTTTGTTTGATTATTTGCATTAACTTTTCTCTTCCCTGCTCTTCTTTTAATTACCAATAGATCAATCTCGACTTCATCGACAGCCATGGCCTCGCGCCTCCTCTGCCGCTCACTCCTGAGCTGCTCACGTCTTCAAGCCCGCATAACAAGAACAGCTGCGGTACGGCAATGTCTACAAGAGCGATCATTCTCTGCCTCCCCGCCAAGCAGAGTCATGGAACTTAGCTGCTTCTCGCAGAACCAGCTAATGGTCCGAGATGCTATAGCGAAGATCTGCTCTAATTTTCCCGATGTGCGTGTGGTTTTTTCTCGCCCTTCCTTGCTTATGAATTGCCAAAATACAGGCATATGTATATGTTTTTCCTTGAAAAGAAAAGCGCAAGCTCGATTGACTTCCAATATTTGTAGGAATACTGGGCTGCGCGCGACGAATCGGGCGAATATCCCCATGAACTACACGCGGCATTGGCTAAGGATGGCTGGATTGGAATTGCTCTCCCCGAGGAACTGGGCGGAGCTGGCCTTGGCATATCAGAAGCGACGATGATGTTACAGACGATTGCACAGTACGTTGCCTTGCGATTTATTATTGAGGTCCTTGGCAAAAAGGACCAACACCAAAAATAAAGAAATAAAGAAATAAAGCGCTGACCGAATACAAATAGGAGCGGTGCCGGTCTCGCTGGTGCGCAATCCATTCACGCAAATGTTTACGCTACTCAGGTATTCATGACAATGTATAGAAAATTGGCTGGCCAGTAACGCTAAATATCAATCGCCAATATCTAGCCCGTTGCCAAGTTCGCGACCGAAGAGCAAAGACAGCAGATGTTGCCCAGGTTGATCGCTGGGGACTACAGAGTTTGTTTTGGAGTGTAAGACAGACAAGCCCCCTTTGCCTGGTAATATACTTCCTCGGATTGCAACCTGACCAGGAAGTAAAATAAAACAGCACAGAACCAAATACGGGGCTCGAGACTCTGAAGCTCCGCACCGAGGCGATTAAGGATGGTGACTCGTACAGGGTATCTGGACAAAAAATGTAAATTTCACCAGCCGAGTTGCCACCAGGCACAAAGCAATTTTCGCCAATATATTTAGCAACAAAAGAAACTAACCCGGGCCCCTTCAAGCTGGATATCCTCCGCCCAAGTCGCCAAGCGAATGGTCCTGCTCGCCCGCACAACGCCGCTTGAGGAAGTCAAGAAGCCATCAGAGGGCCTCTCGCTTTTCTTCATTGATTTCGACAAGGATGCACCGGGCCTGGACCTGCGCAGGATTAAGAAGATGGGCGGCCGCTCCGTCGACGCGAACGAGGTCTTCTTCGACAACTACCGCATCCCTGCGGATTCCCTCATTGGCAACGAGGGCGACGGTTTTAAAATCGTACGTCCTCTACCCCCCTATTCAAACCAAAAGAGGAAAAAAGGGAAAAAAAAAAGAAAAAGAAAAAGAAAAAAGAGAGCAACATAAAAATGAGATAATGTAGTTCATACCGTTATACTAACCACCCCCAGGTCCTCCACGGCATGAACGCCGAACGCTGCCTCCTCGCTGGTGAAGCGCTAGGACTGGGTTACGTCGCGCTCGAAAAAGCCGCCAAATACGCCAAGGAGCGCGTCGTCTTCGGCCGGCCCATCGGGCAGAACCAGGGCATCGCCCACCCGCTCGCGGACGCCTATATGAATCTCGAAGCGGCGAAACTGGCGACATACCATGCTGCGAGGCTGTATGATGCTAGCAAGACTGACAAGTCGATTACGCAGAAGGCGGTTGGAGTTGCGTGTAATTCGGCCAAGTATCTTGCGGCGGAGGCGGCGTTTACGGCGTGTGAGAGGGCGGTGAGTTGGGATTGACTCTATTCTTTGCTTCCTTGGTTTGGATTTGCTCTCTTTTTTTTTTTTTTTTCATGTTTACTAATATACTTTCTTTGTTTTTAGGTGCTTGCGCATGGTGGGATGGGTTATGCGCAGGAGTATCATGTTGAGCGATATCTGAGGGAATGTTTTGTGCCGCGGATTGCGCCTGTCAGCCGAGTGAGTGACTTTTCCCTTCGACAATTAAATAATAATTGGGTATATTTAGGTTGTGGGGACTCCAGAGAGCTAACGGTATATGAATAGGAGATGATTATGAACTATGTCAGTGAGAAGGTGCTGGACCTGCCTCGTAGTTATTAGTTAATTCGAGGGGTTTCCTATTTTCTTCATTGTCATTTGTGAGTGACGACATAGCGGTGCACTGAGGGGAAAGCGAGTGGAAGGAGTGTAATTGAGCTGTTTGTTTTAAATTGATATCCCTGATTTCGTCTGTTTATATTTTTTTTTTTCCGTATCTATTATATTGCGCTTTGATTGGATAGATGGAAGCTAGAATACCTGTTTGCCACCCTGTTTATATAAATAGAATAGCATTCAATGTTTGGTGTTTGTTTGTTTTGAAGATTCATTCATTTCATCATCGCTTTCGTCATAGGTAACTTCTGAACAGCACTCCTCCATATTTTTTTTGTCCTGTGTCATATACGTGGGATAAGGGTAGAAAGAAGCATTGTTGGGTTTTTATTATTTAATTATTAATTAATTATTTTTATTTACGTAGCTATTTAGTTACCGGAACTAGTTCAAAAAATATCCCATATCGCTCTCACATGCTAGCTCAGGTGTCGTGTGCTGGCTGGCCCCCTTTCGAGTAGCTCCGAAGCACTCCGCTGTGGTCATTTATTTCTGGGGGGGGGAAATACACAGACAAATATGCAAAAGAAATAATTGTTAAAAGAGATTAATCAGCTGTTTAAAATATTTAATTGATTAATTAATTTATTTATTCAATGTTACCTCAATGCATTTAATCTGCTGCATTTTAACTTGTCATATTTACTTCATCATCCTGTCACGGTGGTCCAGGCTAGTCCAACTTTTTTTTTTTTTTTTTTTGGGCAAAAAACACACCAAAATCGGGAACCTCCCTCCTGTGACGTTTCTTCTTTCCACAACCACAACCACCACCGCAACAAAAACAAACACCTCCAACTCATCTCAACTTCACTCAACTTCATTCAACTTCACTCAACTTCACTCAACTCATCTCGACTCATCTCAACTGCGTCCAGCTTCATACATCTGCCTCCAGCTGTCATCTCTTCTGCTGCTTCTTCCATCGTTATCCCCATAGCCTCTACTATCCATCTACTCTCTCATCCACCCAGTCCAGCTGCATCTCGCTCTACTTCCTTCCCCCGACATCACACCACAACCACACACATGGCGAAGGAATCTACACAGCCGGGCGGAAGCCCTCATCCAGGTAAATCTGAGTCCTCTGCGTATCCTATATCTAACCTTCCAAACCAGCAGAGCTGCATCCTGTCCATTACTGTAAGGTAGGTCTATACTTCTCCTTGTCCCCTCCCTTTTGTTCCGCTCTGTTGCAATCTACCTACGGACAACTAATAACATTGACATTGTTGTGCTTTGGATTATCTAGTCAATGCTCGCTTTCCCCCCTTCAACCTCGCCAGCATACATAACGGAACAGCGTCCTCACAAACTCTCTCTCTATAGGGCCCCAGATCGATGCTCTACAATGCGAAGAAATGTATTCTGACAAAGGTGCGGACCGTGGGAATCTCTGGGCAAATTGGGGAAATCCTAGCTCCATGCTAATATTGTATTTGTGTTCATTATATACAGATGTATTTCGCTCCGTAGGAAGTACCAGGGTTAAAACTAACGGGACGACTGATGCCACTGTTACCGGGCAAGCTTTAACTCGTATGTGCTTCCTGTAATTGCATACACGGCTTATCCTTTTTTTTTTTTTTTTTTCTTTCTTTCTGCTTTTGAGCAAGACCAGAATTCATCCTAATTCCGATATCTCGCAGATTACCACTCCCGCATATACAGCTTGTTGAGCGTTAGTTTCTCCAATTCGCGTTTCTCTTCAGAAAGCATCAGGAAGTATCAATGGCTGATATCAATTTCCAGTGGGAGCGCCCTCGAACCACCGCCGTCTCGTTTGCCACGATTGTTAGTCTCATTATTGCAGCCCGATACCTGCCTCTGCTACGATGGCTCTTCAAGTTTTCATATCTGTCTCTTGGATGTGAGATAACAACCTGGATTCCAATCTCGTTACTCCACGGCTTGCCATCTAACTCACTATTGATACCTAGTCACAATTGCCCTCGAAGTCGCCGGGAAAGTCATGTTTTCCCGTGGCCTGGCTAGCTCTTCTCGCCCCCGCAAATACTACACTATCCCCAAAGATACCGTAGAGAGCATCCTGGAGGATCTGGAGCAATTGATGGACTTCTTCCTCATTGAGTTCCAGCGCATTCTCTTCGCGGAGAACCTCACCTACACTCTTGCCGTAAGTTCTTTTCTCTCCCTAGGATGAAAACTGATTTATATCAATCAAGCTAACCCATACATCCTATCGCCATTCAGGCCTTCACCGCCGCCTTGGCCTCCTACTGGCTCGTCCGCTTCCTTCCTCTCTGGGGATTGGCCCTCACCCTCGTCTCCGTTGCGTACCTGGGACCTCTGATCTATATTAACAACCGAGAAATTATCGACACCCAGATCGATCAGATCCAACAAATCGTCAACTCCCAAGCCACCCAGGTAAAGGAGATGGCCGGTCAGCAGACCGCCCACGCCACCCATATCGTCAAGCAGTACGTGGGTGACTACACTGCCAAAGCAAACGAGTACATGGGCTCCTCTCGCTCCCTCCCACCCGTCGAGCAGGTTGCTCCAACAACCGTACAGGCCCAGCCGGAACTCAGGTCCGCCACCGAACCCGCCGTTGAACCGATAACTGAACCTGTTGCTAAAGCCTTTGAAGCTGAACCTGTCGCTTCTGAACCCGTCGCTTCTGAACCCGCTGCTACTGAGCCAACCGCCTCTGAGGTGCCAGCTATCGCACATACGGACTTTCCTATAGCACCCAAAGATGACTTCGTGCCCGATGAAGTGACTACACAGGCATCCGGAGCGGAGATGAAGTTAGACGAGCCACTTTTGGCATAAATTGCACAATAAATACCGGCAAATCGAGATGTTTAATTTCCGCTCCCGATTACCATGTCATTCCATAGCCTGTGAAATGGGCCTGAGAAAACTAATAAGAATAAAATGAAGGGAGAGGCAGCAAGCAAAGGAGAATGAAAGGAAAAAGGATAGGTTGCGATTTCTTTCTCGAGCGGAACTTTTAATCTTATTTCTATTATATTGTTCTGTTGCGAGTGAGTGAATGTTACGTTCATGATACTAAAAAAGCTGCGTCGTTTTTATAATTCTTTTTTTTTTATTATTTGTTCCACCCCTCTCCTCCCGTTTTCAACCCACCCCTTTTCCTGGTCTTATCAGTTCATAGCAAACAAACCCTCTCTTCCTTTTTTTGAGCTTGGGTTAATTCGTTGATGGTTCATTACTTTGTCCCACGTCGTCCTCCCTCCCTTCACCCCCCTTTCCTTCCTTAATGCCTGGTGTGGTGGCAATTAATGAATGACTTTGATCTTCAACTTCCGCTCCCCTCCCCCCAGTCAGCCAGCTAGCTAGCCAACCAGCCGGCAAGATCTGCCAGATATTCTTTTTTTCCATAAAAGGGATGGGGAATACGGACGGCCTGTTGTATTTTTTTCTCTTCTTTTTATTTTCCCTTTCTTCTGTACGCAGTTTTGGTCCGATTGGGCATGGGTTGAAGGTTCGAATAAAAAGCAAAGCAAAACAAGGTAGCGCGGGGCAAGGAAAGGCATAAGGGAATAACTGTATAATGTTTGCTGTCGTCCTTTTTTTATCATTCCATATTCTGCTCTTTTTTATATATTTTTAACTTTTTACTTCGTTGTCGTTTTATCTTGTGTTTGGTCATTTCATCCTATTTCTATGCCGTCGAATTTTGAGATTTTTTCTTTTTCTTTTTCTTTTTTTTTTTTTGCTCCATCCCCCGTTTCATAACAAGTGTTTGCTCGCGTTGGATGACGTAACTTCCTTTTTCTCCTTTTTTTGCCCTTAAATTCTTTCGTGTGTATCATTGTCAAACTGTTAGAGCATTATTTAATTCATCCAGGTAACTACTCCCCTTTATCATATTGGCTTATTTGTTTGTTTCTTATTGAGTGCTTGCTTGCTTGCTTGTGGCGTGTCTCCCTGCCCCCTTTCGTTCTGGGCTAATTGCAAATTGCTGCCCTACCTGGCCCACCCTCTCGCTTTATATTTATTCAAAGGGGAGATCTTGTTATTTCTTTTTTGTCGCCAAACTAAACCCAAGCCTATGGAAGAAGTATTCCATTATTTTGGATGAGTGGTCGATAGCGGTTCCTTCTTGGAGGTCGTGTTAGTTCGTTAGTTTCTTCGGCCGATTGTGACAACTGGGATATGGCGCGGTTTCTGTCGAAGCAGGAAATACCGAGAGAAAAAGAGAAAGAAAAAGGAAGAAAAAAGATATATTCAGTGGAGGACAGCTTACAAACTTTGGAGAATGGCCACGCATATTGCGTGCTTCTTCTTCATCAACAAAAGCTGTCCTTGGTTTGTTTGGAGTTTGGAATGGAATTGATAGGGTTGATTACCGTACCATTGGTTGCTCTGCCATTGTTGATTTGGTGATATTTTGGACTTCCAAGTTTTCAAAAATAACCCACCGTCTCTCTACTACATTACTGTTTCCTGCGTGTTGATTATTATTGCCGTCGAACAAAATGGATGATTGATTGCGTGTATGTATGTTATGAACAGGAGTATGAGTATCAGTCGAGAGCATCAGAACGAAAATGTACAGCTATCACCTATCAGTATATTTATTATATTATACTTTTTATTGTCAAATTATCATCCGTCCTCTCTCTCAGGCCCTATCTTGTGTTGTCTAGTATTTTCCTCGCTTCTTCCCGTCTATGTCATTCCATGTGTGTTGCCAGTGGGCCAGCCAACATCCTCTTTTCTTTCCATTGAAAGAACTTATCATGTATCCGTCAGCTGCGAATGAATGCATACTTAAGCTGCAGGTTCAACACGCTCCGTTCCGCACGTCATGCACGTGGGATTCGCAGCCCTGCAGGTAACTATGGACGGGGCCGATGGATGTCGTCCAGCTGTGCATTCCCAGCTATCTGCGTGCGTGCCAACATCTATCCACAGCTGACAAGTATGTACATGTACATGTACATGTACCTCCCCACTAATTTAGTATGGGCAGTGACCTGGGACATAGTTACAGGATAAACATAGGAAAGTACAGTACCGTACCTTTCCATACTAAATTAGCCTAGTGGGGTGTGAAGTACGTTCTGCTAAACTGCAATGTATATATATATATATCCAATAAATCATGATCTCTATCAAGGATGGGATTGGGGGAGGGAGATAGTTATTTCGCTAAATTAAAAGGCGATGGCGAGGGAGGGAAGAATGGGTTATGTAGTTCAATCCATTTTTTTTTTCCCCCCCTGAATGGTTACCCGTCCATATATGTCGTATGAGGGGCCCAGGTACTCCGTACCGGTGAATAAAATTTAAGTAATTGAAGTAGGAAATAACAGGGCGCACATCGCTAGGCGTCACATCGTGGCAAAAAGCTGAACAAAAAAAAAATAAGAAAAAAAAAAAAAAAACCAGGAAAGAAGACGGAAGGAGAATGAAGCAGCGAATGACCAGAATAGTAACATCGGACGGACTCTTCCAACACCCAACACACACAGAAATGCCCACGTAAACGTTTGCCCAATTCCCAATGTAAGTAAGTACTTGAAGAGGTAACTTATCATAGTTCTCCAACAGGTGCGCGATAAAACAAGACCAAAGCAAATCACCCACCGCACCGCTACGAGGCACAAGTATGGTGGATTAGCCAGTATAGCCAACCCCCTTATCGCCTACTCAAAAACGCATGGATAGATCAACAAAAGAAAAAGATTTTGACCACAAGGCAGCCGATAAAAACCAAGGATTATTATCACATCGTTTCCACAACGTTGGTAACCAGCAGAGCACTTTAGAGAATGTTATCGTTTCTGTTTTTTATTTTTTTTTATTTTTTTTTACCCCTTACGCTGAAGCCCGCCTCCTCTTCCTCTCATCTACACGCACTACATCCTGCATATGCAACCTCATGAGCATATACGCCGCCCTCGCGTCGTTCGTAAGGGGTAAAGGCGAACTACGCCGTTTGGCGTCGCCAACTTCGACCGTTTCCTTGCTGGGGATTTTAGGTAGTGACCCCCCAGGTTCCCGTTCACGTTCACGTTCACGTTCACTTTCAGGACTGGCTTCTGTTTCAACGTTCTCGACACCGCCGTCACCATCATCGCTCTCGTTATCCGTATCGCGGTACGAGTCATACTGCAACACCTGCTCGGTGGGTGTGCTCTCTGCCGAATCATCCAACTCCTCCGACTCCGTCTCATCGTCGACATCCATATCCATATCCATGTCGTCCTGGAGCTTTGCAGTCTTGTTCTGCATATTGCTAAGGGAGGAGAGTATTGCCTGGGGGGAGGGTATCCGGGACTGGCCGGTTCCTGTCGTCCGCGGTGTACTTGCCGGAGCGCAGAAGGTATCCCATGGTTTGGATGGGGAAAGGCAGTATGCACCACCGCCGGCGTCAGTGTCGGTGGTATACTCCCTATTTCTACTGGTCCCGGCTCTTACTCCTACCAAATGAACAGGTTTTGCCCGAAGTTCCTTCCTGCTCCATCCGGATTCATTGGGATTTGCGTGCGGGTTAGGTTCAACAAGGCTACGCATCTGGTTTGCATTGTTGCGTGAACGTCCCTCGAGAAGTCGATACTGCTTAGCTGAGTTCGCCGCGTCGCGCACGATGGACTGGTCGATCACCCATCTGCCAAACCTCGGATCGTCAGGGGGAATGCACACTGAGAGAAACTCCACGCCGAAAAGGGGTGTCAGCGCGTAGCGAATCTTCCAACAGAAAGTAGCTGCAACGGCCTTGGCGGCTTCGAAGGGCATCCAATATCCTGGTAAACCATCAGAGTTGCGAGTTCCAATGGGGGTTAGATGGAAGAGTCTCACCTTGAGCCGCTAGTGCTCCCCCTGTGATGCTGTGACAGATTTCGCGGAGACCAGGATTCGCATTTAGCATTTTCGCTGGCGCTGTCTGCGGAATGGGGTCAATCTCGGATTGGGGGGAAAGGAGGAACTTCATACCGATAAACATACCTTGGAGTAGTTGTTGCATCGAAACAAAGAGGTAGTTCGAACGAGGCCGATGTTGTAGTCCCACATAACGGTGTATGTCTTTTCGTCGCCGGGAACTTTGAACGTATACTGAAACACTATATATAATATTTCAAACCAACGTGTGCCTTTAGGGATAAACGCAAAATAAGTATCAAAATATGAGGTCAACATTCATACCTTCGAAACTCTCCCGCCCTGTCTTCTCTAAAAATGACTTCTTCTCGCTATTATACGGAATATGCCTCGGATACTCGGTGATATGACCCATGGGGTGGATTTGGAATTCTTTATGCGCTGCAGCAAGCTCTGGATTCTGATACTCGCATGGAGGATATCTCAACTCTCCCCGCATTCTACCCCGAGTGAAGACGGCAGCATCCTTGGATACCTTCTGCTTCTTCTGCCTTGGCGGGGGTGACTGGCAGTACTCTCTTGCAAAGCCACTGGGACAAGGCGTGGGGAGTTGTTGGGGATATCTCTCTCGCGCCTCAGGTTCTGGGTTAAGGAGAGAGGCAATAGACGTCATGGCTGATATCAGGGAAATGGAGGAAGTGAGGTCGCCGTCTGGATTAAAATAACGTATCACTGCTCGATACCAACGGAGGTGTTGCACGTCTCGAAACTAATAATAATAATAAAAAAGAAGATATCCAGGCTGAAGGGACAAAATTGAGGAAATGAGAAAGGAGCTTGGGCCAGTGACGGGAGAATTGTGTAATTTCGAAAGAGAAAAGAGAAAAGCATTGACAAACAGCCAAACAGAGGCGAGGACGAGGGAGAAATTTAAAGCTGGATGGGATCTGGATAAAATCTAGCAAATGTCATTTTACATGAGGTAAAAACGCAGATGCGCAAGGTAAACAAATCTACTTCCCAAGGCCAAGGTAAAATGCAGATCGATGCATATAACACTAAGAAGGTTTGTCGGGTTTTGGCATTATGACATATGGGTGAAGCAGCAAGGAGAGAAATAAGGACCCTTTTAGTCTACATCAAGCAGATTCCGGACCGATCTCTTTGTCAGGAACCTTCCGATAGCCCTGGTGAGGAGGCGATGATGCTCGGCTGGCTCCTGTTGGGCGCTGAACTGGCGGATAAAGTATACTGCGCCATTCCTGGGTCTCCTCTGCTTGTTTGTTTGTAGGTTGCTAGTGGCCACTTAGCTTCTTCCTATATATCGAGGCCGGTTGGGCAAGCGGTGAACAAGACACAAATGACAGGCAAGTCAGGAGACACAGGGTAAATGTCTCAGCGGTATCCCCTGGAAGAAAGTCCAACATCTCGCCCTTTCGTCAAGGGGTGCCCTGATATCATCGTTGAAACAAATGTAGACTATTTGGAATGAAAAATCAGTAATCAAGTCAATGGTCCTCCATTTCAAAAGGAATTCTAGCATGGTCAGCTAAAGTATGCTGCTGGAGCATCGGTTATCGCCCTGCAACACCGTTTCGGTACTCCCTAACGGCTGGGAGATAGGCAAAATATAGAACGACTGATACACAGAGCGCCGACCCTAATGAAAGGGTTAAACCCGCTGTGCCTAGTACTTTTGTCAGGCAAATTGCATCCAAGCTAGCCAAGAATGGAGTGCACCCCATCGAGGCAAATCAGTTTCACTGACATGATGCAAACACCCGCGGAACGGGTGAGGAGGCGCCATATGTCCTTCGCACCTGTCTGGAATTCGGACGCTGTTCAGGCAGCCGTTCCCATGGGACATCGCATCCTTAGGCATTTTTCAGGAACGCTGGCTGAGCGCCCTACCTGGCAACCTAGTGTTCATCAGATATTCACAAAGAGCAGTATCAATTGCCGTAGGGATATGGGTAAAGAAGTAATACATCAAAAGCAGAGAGGATGATAGTATCGCATGGCATGAAGCTCAGGACTGACGTTCCAGCCTCTTTTCATTCTCTAGCTATCAAATCCCACCCCCCTCTCTCTCAATATTTTTCTTCTGATTTGGTTTTTCTTTCTTTTTTTCTTCTTCTTCTTTTTTTTTTTTTTGTTTTGACTTTCGATTGCCGTAGGCAATGCTATCCTAGGTCGCTCTTTTTCTCGATTCACAGCCCCCACCGCCAGAAGCAAGGCTGAAAAGGCTTAATGGGCAGCATAACAAGCCTTAAAATTAATTTAGGGACAGATGGTAGAGGTAAAGGAGAGTGTCTTGGCCAAATGGTTGAGAAGTATATCGGGTATGTACTGTTTGGTACAGCTCGTGTTACGGGTAGTTGCTGGCCGGTCAGACTCGTTAGGTGCAGGAATGGGAAGATCAAATGCAAAAATGCAAGGTGATTGGCCGGTGTATCGGAGAATAAACTGCCAGTGTGCCTAGGCACCAGTCAAAAGAGCTGTCATTTTGTTTGGATTTCGTATGTTGAGAAGGGGGTTGTAAGGGGTTGAGAAGGGATGATGAATGTTGAAGTGCCACAGCGCTGGCATTATCTGGTGTTAAAGGATGTAATAAAATGCCATAAATCTTTTCTGAAGACTCGGAAGATGTGTGGTACTGCCCAATGCCGTAACCTTTTTTTTTCCTTCTTTTTTCTCCCGCCGACTGTATATTTGGGTGGTGAGCGCTGTCCAGCTAGCTGCCCAAAATCCAGAGGCAACCCACCAAAGCGCGGAGAGGATTTCGTGAGAATCTCACATCACTTCCATATCCACCTACACTGACCCCAATTCCCCCACCCTAGGCAACTTGAAATAATGGGGGTTTTGTTTCTCACCGATGAACCCGTAATAATCAAACCCAGAGCCGCCTGTACAGTACCATGGGCGGTAGGGGAATTTCCCTCTGATCCATGAATGTGGTGATGCAGCTACCCGCATAGTTCTTCAGGCACGGATCCTCCCTCATGTTAGAGAGAACAGCCAAAGGGGGAGAGTAAAAAAGAAGAAGAAAAAGAAAAGACAGCCGTTTAGGGCAGAAGAAAATTATAAGCAAAAATAAAAATACAAAATAAAATATATGTTTTTTCGGACAGTGGGGATATTGATTTACTTTAGGCCCAACAGTACTTCCTGAGCCAAAGGTATCCTTGTTATGGATTGCAAAGGAATGCTTCCCTTTCGAAAAGCTAGCACTGTTATCAATGGTCAACTCTACTCTTCTTCCCAGGAGCCAATATTGTTGCTGGCAACTGGTGAGGAATGACACCAGGCAGTCTTTTTTCCCATGGCCTTTCTAATCGGCAAAGACATGGTCGTTTAATGCCTAAGTGGACCAAAATAGTTAGTTGCATTTTTGATTTGAGATATTTACTAGTATTATTAAAGAAAAATAGCCGCCCGTCCTCCTATTTCTTTGGCTATATCTAATGTCTGTTTTGTTTGCGGGCTGTTGGACTCACCTGGGTCAACAGAATAAACACTACAGTGCTGCACATAATCAGAACAATGAAATCCAATGTTTAGTAACATATGAAACAAAGTACGAGCATGAAAACATATGAAAAATCAATCGTGATGCAAAGCTGCTGAGTCTGTTGGTAGAATTTGACAATTTGATCGAGGGAAGTTTAGCAGAGATGGTTTGTTTGAGAAAGTTGGTGGTGGTGTTGTGCAGGAATTAGCCCAATGAGGAAATAAAAAGAGCTTCAATGTTTATTGCAGTCCAATCCAATCCAATCCATGCTCATTAAAATTAAATCGCATAAACTGAAGCATACATTTCACATCCATCAGACTGGCATCACATTAAATTATTTTTTACAGTTCATCTGATCAATGTGATTAGCCCGCAATTAGCCAGTGCTTAAAAACATCCACAAACACAGGCAGATGGTGGATTTCCCAGTTAACCATCTGTATGTATGTAGCTGCCCGCCTCGTCAGGAACCCCCAATCCGACTCATCTCTCGCGCCCGCTGCCTCTCACCCTCTACCCTATGTACAGTACTACACTGCATGTGTGCATGTAATGTACATGTATAGTATGGTACACCTTGCGCTCCCAATTCCCATGGCATGCAGGAGAAAGGATGGTTGTGTGGGGTTTAGAGTAGCACATGCAAGAAACACACCGCATGGCAAATCGATAAAGAATGGCGTTTTGTAGCCCTTCCTAATCCATGAATATGAAAATACCTAAACAAACCAGCCAATAGTGATATAAGATATCTCATTAGAAAGAGAAAAAATCAAGGGGGGACCCAAGAAAACCTAAATAAATACATACAAATGCAAGCAGAGTTATACAACTCGAAAACAAACATGCAAATAAGGGGATTAAAAAGTACAAAAATGTAGAAGAAACTATGTAGGAGAATAAAGTCCCACAATAGCCACATAACACCTACGGTGATCAACCTCCTTCACCTAATCAATATCAGAAAACTCTTCACTCGACCCATCCCCATCATCAAAATCTTCTTCTTCATCGCTATCATCATCAACCACGTAAGCTGGCTTCTTTGCTACCGCCGCTGCCCGACGCGATGGACGACCCCCAGCCATCCGTGCTGGTACCGGGGCAATCACCTCATTTTCGGAATCATCCACATCGAAACTATCATGCCGACCCTTCCCTTTACCCTTTCCCTTTCCAGCTGGTACCGGCGAATCGAGAATGTCATTCGCCATCGCATCGATATCATCGCCGTCGTCGTCATCGGATAGTGGACCTGTTAATTTCTGCGCCTTAGCTTTCTTCGCGGCATAGGCTTTGGCGGCGGGGGAAAGGACGGATTTTTTGGCTGGGGCCGTAGTGGTGGCTTTGGGTTTGGTAACGGGCTTTCTGGCGGTAGCGGCAGACTTGGTTGTTTTCGTAGCGGGCTTCCGAGTGATGGTACTGGGTTTTGCTCTAACAGCTGCAGCTGACTTTGAAGTGACGGCCACGTCCGAATCGCTACCCGCACCGTCACCCTCATCACTGGAAAACTTAGCATCCTTAGGTTTCACTAGAAGCGACCTCCTGGGAGAATTCTGAGGAATCAGTTTCGAGTAGTCCGTCTCATCGGGATCAAAAAAGTCGTTACTAGTGGCTTTGGGAGTTTTTGATGATGACGATGTCGGCGGTTTAGTGCCGGTGCTAGTACCTGGGCGGGAGAGTTCAGAAAAAAGAGTTCGAGACTCGGATGATGGGTCGACAGAACGGCCAATTCCCTTGACCATCTGGCTGACATCCCCAAGCAAGTCATCGCCATCGTCGCTGTCAGACTCACTTGAGTTGTCGAACGTGATCGGTTTCCGATTGGTTCTCGCTTGGCGCGCGGGCCTTCTCGATACGATTTCCAAATCTGAACCATCATCATCGTTCAGGGGGATCTTCTGAGGTGGAGGAGCCGCCGCTTTCTTACTTTTCTTCTCTGGCAAAGCTGGGGACGTAGAATCTTCGAAATCGCTTTCAAGTGCGGCAGCTGACTTTCCTGGCTTTCCTGATTTCGAGGCTTGTGCTTTCGTTTTCTTGGGAGGCACACTTATCGGTTGAATATCATCAGACTCACCTGATCCATCAATACCCGTGCCCATATCCACGTACGCGGGTTCAGCAGGCTTCGGGGATGCCGTCCTAGAAGTTTCTTTGACTTTCGGCTCAAATTCGTCAAAATCGCTCAGTCCGTCAAGCTCTATAGGCTTCTTAGGTTTAGAAGAAGTAGCTCTCGCTTTCCGAGTTGGGAGAATTTCTGGTTCGAAATCATCTTCATCATCCAAATCGCTCGCACCATCGGCACCACCAAAACCCTTCTTGCTGTTCGGTTTAGGTTTCGCAGACGCATTGCTGCTCAGATAGTTAAGAAGGCCGGCCTGCGGCTTTACTCGATTCACGGTAGTTGATTTTGCAGATTTCTTCGGTTTAGGAAGGCCGAAATCACTATCATCGTCATCGGCAGCTTTGCGTTTCTTACCGCCTTTGGTAGCCGTCTTGAGTTTCGTAGATACGCGGCGGACACTCTTCGCACGCTTAGTTTGACGGCGGCCTTCGTCCTCAAGTTGGAATTTCCATTCCTCCAGGAAATGATCAAGATCAGTTCTCCAGATATCTTCTTTGGACAGCTTGATAAGTGTATCGATCTCAATTTCCTTATCTCCAATTTGACGACGAAGCTTTTCCACTCTTTCCTTGGTTAAAGACCACAATGGCATACCAAGCAAATAGTCGTAAGAATTAGCCGCAAGCTCCGTATCCTCGCTGTCGCTATTTTCATCCTCGTCGTCCTGATTCACGATAGGGGCCGTTTCGCCTTCCTTGGCAGCGTCAGAAACCTTAGATATAGGTTTGAACCCCTTCTCCTGCAACTCTTGCACCAACTGTGCCTTTGGTTTTCTCGAAATAACAAGCTTCCCATCGATAATCATCTGAATAAACCGAGCTTGGTTGCTCAGTTTCTCCAGATCTTTCTGCATCTGGAAAAGTACATGTTGCTTTCGCTTTTCATATAGCTTAAGCCTGACAGAATAGAATTCTTGAAGCATATGCTCGGGGGACTCGTACTTGGTGATTCGCCCTTCGGAATCAAAGGCAACGAGATTCGAAGTGGCGAGGGTCCTAGTTAGTTTCAATTTATCCTCCAGGCCTTCAGCGATTGCCTTCTTTGCGTGCTTCTCATCCAACTGAATTACAAAGTGGACCTTGGTATGGGTATTGTAGTCCTTGTAGTCTTTGATGAACGAGGGGATTTTCTCCGCCTTGATGATTTCCTCGAGTCGATCTTTGAAGTCCTGCGTCCAGGAACGGATAGGTAGCTCGGTGATTTCGACTTCATTGTCTCCAATTTGGGAGAATCTCCCACTAAATTTGTACCGTTCCCCACCCATCGAGACAACCTCACCAGTGAACCCTCGGAACCAAGGTTGCATTGGGACCATAGGTTCACCGGCCATGAGACGCTTTATATTCGCGACAAGGTCCTCAGGATTGTAGTTCGGAATGGAAGTGCTCCACCCAGTTCCGATTCCGTCAGCACCGTTGATCAAAATCATAGGCACAACGGGGAAGTAAGTCTCCGGCTCGATTGTCTGTCCATCATCGACGTTATATGTCAACAGAGGCCTATCCGCCTCGTGGAATATTCGTCTGGCGAACGGTGAAAGTCGGGTATAGATATAACGTGGGCTCGCAGCGTCAGATCCACCTTGCAAACGAGAACCGAAGTTTCCACTTGGCTCCAAGCAGTTGATATTGTTTGATCCTACAAAGGTCTGAGCGAGGCCGATAATGGTTTGCTGCAATGACGTATCTCCATGCTGATAGGCAGTCATTCCAAGAACGTAGCCACTGAGCTCGGCTACTTTCATATCTTTTTTGACATTGAGCTTGAAACAGGTATGTAGAACTTTGCGTTGTCCCGGTTTCAAACCGTCAATAACGGAAGGGATAGAGCGAATGTTGTCAGCCATACTGAAAAGGATAAGTTCCTTGTTGATGAAATCAGTATAGGTGATCATTTCAGTCGTATGGTCCAGAAAAGTACCAGGCTTAAACTGACGGAGCCATTCTTTCCGCTCATCCGCCTTTTTCTTGGAAAATGCAAGATCTATAAGCTCTGCCTCATGATCCTGCATGACATGGAATTGTTTCAGATGCCTATCCAAGTCACGGAAGTAAATTTCGGCATCATCTGTCGAACTGGTACCCAAACCTTTGTAATACTTCTTTTCCCACCGCTTATCGTGGCCATGGATCTCTAGCCATGTCTTGTATTCTTGCATTGTGAAAAAGGATTTGGATATCGTTGGGTTTCTCGGATCTCCTTTCCACACTTTGACGATGGGTGTGATAAATTCGATCAAGAACTGGGGTATTTTAAGTAAGCTTGGGAATGCAACTTGGAAAAAGTTGATCAATAGGCCCTTGATATGGCTTCCATCATGATCCTGATCAGTCATGATCATGAGATGTCCGTAGCGGAGGCCCTTGGTATCGGTGTATTCTTTCTTGTGCTGGAGCCCGAGGAAATTTTTGATGTTCTGGATTTCCGCATTTTTAGATATCTGATCAACAGAGGCGTCCCGAACATTGAGCAGTTTTCCGCGTAGAGGGAATACACCGAAAAGATCAGGTCCAACAATAGCTCGACCGGCCATAGCCAGTCCCTTTGCAGAATCTCCTTCAGTCAGGATGAGAGTGCAGTGGTGTCCCTCTTTCGTTCCAGCTTTGTTCGCATCAGTTAGTTTTGGATTGTTCATGCGTGATCGTCGATTGCCGTCCGACTTCTTCAGGATTTGATCAGCTTTCTTCTCAGCGAAATGCATAATATTTTCCATCACTTGTGTTCTCAGGATCTTTTTGAGGAAATCATCCGACAACACACACTTGCTTCCAAATTGGCCCGGCTTCGTTGTCAACTGTTCCTTAGTCTGGGATGTGAACGCAGGGTTGACGATCTGCGAGTTCACGAATACGAATATGTGATTCCGAATTTGGGCCGGTTTAAGCGTGGCACCGGTCTTATTCCTCTTTTTAACCGCTTCCGCAAGTTTGTTACAAATCTGATCGGCAACCGTATTGACATGGGAGCCACCTGATGTTGTCGCAATGGAGTTGACAAAAGAAACCTGCTGGAATGAGCCGTCAGAGACCGCAAAGCCGATTTCCCATCGGGGATCTGGGCTGTCGGTGATGATCTCTGATTTGTCTCTGGAGGCTTCTTCACCTCGCTCCTTTTTGATGGCATTAGTATACATTTGCATATACTGTTTGAAATTGCGGACAGGAACGCGCGATCCGTTTAATTTAACGATGACCTTGCAAGTCCCTGCCAGGTCATAGACTCGACGCTTAACCAGCGCCTCGAAGTCGTCATCGATCCCGTCCATTCCGAACTTCTTGAAGTCTGGCGTGAAGGAAACCTTGGTATAGTCATCGCCTTTGCAATCCGTTATCTTTGGCTTTCCCATCTTGGACATATTGTCGGTCCATGTTTGTTTGTATTTCTTCTTTAACTTTGAGTCTGCGGTTTCGAGTGTAAATTCTGTGCTGAAGATATTACACAGCTTGGCACCATAGCCGTTACGCCCACCAGTCACCTTTTGTTGGTTGTCATCGTAGTTGGACGAGGTAAGGAGGTGGCCGAAAATCAGCTCAGGTATGTAGACTTTTTCTCTCTAAAAGATTCCAAGATTCATCAGTAGGGGGTAGTGGTCTGGGGCATTGGAGAGAATGCGTACCGAGTGTATCTCAATGGGAATACCGCGACCATTGTTCCAGACACTTATTTCGCCAGATTCCCTGTTTACCGTGACACGGATCTCATCCATGTTTTTATCATTGTGCCTATTATCGGCAGCGTTGACGAGAATCTCATCAAATATTTTGTAGAGACCAGGCACGTATGAAACTTCTCGAAACTCCATTGACTCAGATTCCGAGTTGTAAACCCACATTTGGTTCGTTGACCGTTCGATGGAGCCAATGTATGTGTCTGGCCGTTTGACTATGTGTTCTAGTTGGGTAAGCTAGATAGATTGTGAAGTTAGCATCCCCCCGCCCCCGCAGGTAAAAAGGGCATCAGCGACTTACTTTCTGGTACTTCTCGCTGCTCTCGTTTGGTGCAGCTGCGCCATCCATTCCGAACGATTCATTTTCCACATTTCCCAGGGGGTTGCTAGACGACTTTTTGGAGCCTGCAGATTTCTTTCCCTTCGCAGCAGCATTTGGGGGAGTAGCTGAGAGTAGGGACGCGACATCGTCACCGCCAGCTTCATCATAATCCGAAATTGCATCCTCGGTGTCTACTTTCACCTTCTTCTTCGTGGAAGCTGCACCTTTCGGTTTGGCAGCGGCTTTGGTCGTCTTTTTCGCAGGCGCTCTGGGCTTGGTGGCTGTAGCAGCCTTCTTGGGAGCCTTTGCTTTGGACTTCTATAGGAACGGATCAGCAAGGCTCACACACACCATTCAGAATTACAGAAAGGGGTCAGGTCCTCCGGCGGCCACAATGCAGGATAGAAATACACACCGGCACCTCTGGGACGAAATCAGAACTAGCACCATCGTCCTCGAACACGGAGCTCATTGGGGAGTCCATCCTCACCGGAGTGAGATGGATGTCGAGTTGGCGGACAAATCGCAGCGAGTGGGGAGAAACGAACAAAAGAGGGAGGGCAAAATCAATGCGCCAGACGCAGGGTCAAGCACTCCTGGAATAAACCGGGTGCTGATGAGAAGACAAGGCGACAAGAAGAGGAGAAGAGAAGAAACGAGCGTCGTTGTCGTTGTCGATGTCGTTGTCGTTGTCGATGTCGAAAGATGTCGGAGAGAGGAAGGAGCAGAGGTGGCGCGTTTTGTTTGTTTGATGTTTGTTTTGCAAATCGCGACCAAGGTTGCGGCTGGGTGTTGCTGCATCGGGCAACGGGGAGTCCAGGCCCTTGCCGCTTTGGGTGCTAAGTTATGTTTACTGCTGACTCAGCACGCCCTGGCCCAACCTGGAAAGTTGGCAACACAACCAATCTGTTTTGGGACTAGCGCGGAACTATTTGTTCAGGAGTATCAACAAGTGGCAACCTCGGCGACGATCACAACAACATCACATCATCTCCAATCCTCTGAGATTCTGATATTCTTGAACGGGGCGAAATGGTCTTCATGATAGACAATTCTTTTGTTACCATTTTTTGTCTACAGATACTAACATATACTTAGGCATGCTATGCACTCAACGCTACCACATTCAGTATGCTCAACCACATCGCTCAGATGATTCTCGACGTATCTACTACATAGTAGATATTTTGTCATACTATCGCTCTATTGGAATTGCAGTCCAAGATATCATGTATAGCCCAATATTGTTTTCTGGCCGCCTTAACACGCAAACGTATCAATATCTCACCTATGAGCAGAGCATCATGAGCAACAGCAATTCCAACCAACGCAGCCGGAGTTGGACCATACCCTGCAGCATATTCTAAATTTGAACCAACCCTTGTGTTTTCTTGCAACAAGCTATGCCCTTCTAGACTACAGCTGTTACTGGGAAAATTCCTTTATCGAATATATATTCTACCAAAACAGACAGTTCGTGGGTGTTTTTTATCACAAACTAGGTTTACTTCTCCTGACATCATCTGATCTGGGCGTTTTGGCATTGGGCGTGCCATAAGACCATTCTGCGCTTGGGTTTTCTTCAGATATTTGCTCGAATTTCCAAAAAATTTTATTCCCTTGGGTATTGGCTGGCTTTGACAACAATTTACTGTCGAGATTTTTGAGCTATTTCAACGGGGACATTCTTATTCTTAACTAATTTGCCCATCAACCTTCTTGAGTGACTGTTTGCGGGTGCTTATTCCAACCCGTCGAGATTCACGTTGACCTCTTCAGCGCAAACCGCTCTTGCGACTGATCTATCTTAGTTGATGCAACCGGCATGCCAATGATATATTATTAATGACTGGCGATTTTAGGTTCTACTTTCTTCTGACCCAACTCAGTTCGTATATCCTATCCAACGACAAAAACTCCTTTTTTGGGGGGTCAACTGCCTTTTACCATCCGTTGTAACCAACCAAGAGGTGTCTTGTTATTTACCTCTATCGAACCAATACAAGTGGCTGTTAAGGCTCGCACCGAACCTCCAAGGCGCTGGGGTGACTGTTGCAGTGGAACCAAACCCGGCCTATTAACCCCATGCAAGGTCGCGTATGAATTATACGATGTTTCCAAATGAGTGTTCCGGAATGGGGCTCTAGCATTCATTTCATAGCCCCGGTTCACGGGAGAGTTGCTTTTTAATGACCTATTTCTGATTAGCGACGGGTTTGGTCCTGGCTCTAGGGACTAACGCTGCTGGTGCGGATCTATAACACTAATATGGGATATATTTTCCGACACCCTCGACGAGTGGTTGCAGACGCGAACCCCCGAGCTGCAAATATTAGGATTTGAGTGGATAGGTAGGTTTCTGGTGCTTAGGAGTATGAAACTAAGAAACAGTTAGTGGTGATGCAGAGGTAGAGTTATATGAAGCCTTTTATGATTGTAGCCAATGGACTCTGCTAAGATAATTAGAATCCAGTTCTCTAACACATAAACACACACTTCGAATCCACGTCGCATAACAATTACATTTGCTACCACCTCAAAAACACTATTCACATTAGTTTGAGCCAGGCAGCCTCCATTAAAGAATATCCAAGAAAATTGTAATATCCGTAGGCATATTATTATAGGTATCGTACTGGTTGGAAACCCCTCCAGAAATGGTGGATGGTGAGTCCTAAAACTGCGTTGTACAACAGCAACGGCGCAAACTTCAACTGTGGACCTGAGCGAAGTTCGAGAACGATCAGATTATAAGAAAACAGGTAGTGCGCTGGAAGTCTAATTGTTGTGGTAATAACGCAGGGATAAGATGCCATGGTATGTTGGCAGTGAATTTGTGTCATCCGCCCCAGCTCATTTCTTGACCGAAGAATGCCTGATTCCTTGTCGTCGCTTCGTGTTGAATGAATTCAAAAAATAATAAATGCAGTAATAAATACGCACAATATGGTGGTACGAGGCCAGCCTAGATGGTAGGTTGCAGCATGGTTGCTGAGGGTGAAAGCATGTGGGATCTGGGAGTACAAGGAGGCCCAAAAGATGAATGTACTGCGGAGAGAACGGCATGTTTTTTAAAGTGTGTTTCCTGCTGGGTCAGGGCGTATAGTCCGTTCAAGAATAAAAAGAGTTCCTGCGATTTCCTCGGACTGGGGCGGACTCGAATGACTCCTATTGCTCACGAATATTAATTCTTTCCTTTGAGATAATCATATGTACTTAAAAGAGTCAGAACCCTAAATTGCAGCAGCTCGGCCCTTAACTTCATGGAGATCACGCTTGATTAGCTCAGAGCATATATTTACCCCACAAGGATCCGGTAGCAAGAAAGATGACACCCAAGCTTCCAGATTGTTGACCGTGTGTTGAATGGGGTGGTAATGGCCCCGCTTGCGCTGGCGCATTTCCGAGAGATTGGACCATGCTGCCTTGTCCAACATAACTTTCCAGCCTGGCTTGACTTTAATTCAACGCCACCTGAGCCAGAGAGAATCCATTCACCTGATAAGTACCGAGGCTTCACCTTCATGTTCACTTGGTGACGACACGAAATATGTTGTTTTCAGCCAGGATTATAATGTACTGGATTGAAAGCATCCAAAGTCCTCATCATAGTTCGAACTTAAGAAGCTGAAAATGCCTGCTTTTGAAATTTCGCGAAGCTCGTATTCGTGCAAGGGATTCTGATCATGGCACATGGAGGAAAACGCAAGAAAATGTAATGTATATGCTGAGGCAATATTCTGCTCATAACCAGATATTTGCGCTCTCATATCATTGCCAAGGGCTGCTTTTCAAAATAGGAAATTTGAGAGCATCGGAGCGTTTAGATCGTGGAAGCAGCAGGTTTTATGGCCTCGTGTTTGTGCATTTTTGAGCATCCATCTCGCTATCATTGTCATACACGATGGAACGCATCCTTCAAGAGGTGGTATTTGAAGGGGAACGAAAAGGAAGTTGATCTGGAGCTCAATCCATCACACCAAACATAAAAGGGGAGTAAAATCCCCCTTTCCAATGTCTCTAGTTTCTCCCATCACGGTCGACAAACCTCATCAGGCTCAAACGTTAAAACCAATCTTCATACAACAGAGCCCAACCCAAATCTGAAAAAGGGAAACAAACATGAAGCTCAATTTTCTGTTTTTCTGCGTGTTTTCAGGCCTGACACCAATCTTCGGTGCTCCTGAAATGGAGAAAAAGGCTGCCAGTAAGTTTGCCAGTATGATATACGTCACAGTCAGTTTTAGGGACAAGCTAACATATTTTCCACTGGCTTATAGCCAATTCCCTAGATACTTCTCCTGCCATGAAGGGTAACGGTGATGTCCTCGCAGATGGTATGATTATATTTTCCTCTCTTATCTTCCTCGCCACGTCGGTTTCAATATGGGCGGGAATCCTGCGGAGCTGATGAAAGTTTTCTTCCCATTTCGAATTTGGTAGCTTGCTATTATTGTGCCGGTGTATGCAGCGGTTATTACTGCTGCGACCCACGTCCGAACTGCTTCTATGCCTCAGGTGGCTGTTGGTGTTCTGCCTAGTCAGAAACTCTTGCGACGGCCAACGTAGCGCACAAGCAGCACGCTCTTTGTAGGATGTAAGGACGCGGAATTGCTCGCGAGTGGGATGGAAATGTGATGAGATTTTGAATTGCCGGCTTTTGATTTTGATAATGGGTATGCTTGTTATAAGGAACAATCGTGTAACATTGAACATCGCTGCTGTTTCATTAAATATATAGCAAGGCTTTCATGTTGAAAATAAGTATATGGCCAAACAATGAGTTGCACATGTGAAAAGTTGTTTCTGTGACCTGTGTGTTTTGACAGTATTTTATTGCGTGTGGCTTTCTCACACTGAACTTTGATTCCCCCCTAGAAGCGGTGTTGAGAGACAGTCAAAGGTGCATCCTGAAAAATTTTCCGGTAAGTAAGCCGTAGAAAGGTAGCGGTGTCCTCTTGTCACTGCTACTGTGGCACATGAGGACTGAAAGGCAGGCTGGTTGTGTGTATTTCTGTTCCGTGGCACTCCCTCAAAAGTGTCCATCGGGCGATATTTTTTCTGGGGGTTTTCAAAACGGCCATGGTGGCTTCAACTTCAACAATAGTCGATCTTTCAATGAACCAATGTAACATACGGAGGGAGTAAGAGCCCAGAGAGATATCACTCCGTCTGAGGTTCCTAACCGGGAATACCCATTGGGCCAATGGCAACGACGACCACAAGAAGGGGCAACAAAAATGAACTGCAAGATTGCCTCACAAGGGGACAAAGGGCAACAATGGCCTTGAAAAAGTGGAGTATAGGGATATTCTCTACCGATGTCAAAGAAATCACGACAATAGGGTTGTCCCCTCCCGATAGAATATATCAAATAGAATTGGTATAAAAGCCGCGTATAGTCTCGTATTTCCATGCGTCTGATCTTTTTGATGTTGATGTTTTTCCTGTTCCTGAACACTCAAATTAAACTATATTACACTATCCCTCTTTAGGAATAGCGGCCGTTTCTGACTAACAGATTACGGCATCGTCACGTCTCACACCCCTTATCGTCTCTTCTCTAGAAACGCCGTGAGCACGAACGACACCGTACTCATTCCTGTCTCGGTTCAGCTTCACATCCGCATCGGAAGAACAGCATCCCAGTCATTCTCTAACAATACTGCGATTCTTGGTCGCCCACACTCTTTTGGTCCTGCAATTGTCGCCGGCGACTGTATTGCAGCTTCCACCCCTCATTTGGTTCGCCCTGTCCCCCCGTTCTTTTGCCGGTGATCCAGACATCTTTTAAACTGGTCCACCCCCCCTCACACCCCATCCTGTCATATCAGGCCTATTCGGTATCTCGATATCACACCTGCATGCAACTTGTTCATTACCCATGCCTACCCACTAGCAACCGACACTCATATTGTTCAGGTATTCAGCATGGATAGTTCTCCAGATATGCCAGATTCATCTGGCGAGGCTCGGTCTTCATTGGCTTCTGACAGCCGTGAGCCGCAGCCGACGGATTCTATGGTTACCGTACCCCTTTCAGACGTTTCATTCGGCCCCAAGACCACGGACTCTGTTAATCGTGCCTCCGCTGTGCTTTCCTCTCCAGTTGTAGAAGACCCCGAAGATATTGCCGAAGGAAAAAGCATTGTCCCACCAAACGAGGACACTCCGCGACGACATTCCAACGTTCGATCGGGAAGCACAGGATCCTCTTCCTCTACAGGTTCTAGAAGCAGTGGAGGAAGCAGTGGGCCGGAATCTCAAGAAGCAACTGAGCACGTTGACTGGAGAGAATTAGAGAAAACAGAGCAATTGGAGTCCAAGAGTGACCCTGGAGACGAGGTGAGTTGACCCGTTGAACGTGCGACTTCCTTCTATCATGGAATATTTTCTTACAGGCATTAGTCTACTGCTCTGCTTCTTGCGAGACTAGACCAAGAGAACAATGCACTGGCTGGGAATCCCAAGTCAGGTTCACATGTTCGAAAGGACTCCCGTCCTCCGTCGCTTCACCAGATCAGAAAGCTTGTGGACGAACCGCAGAGAACTTCCCTGCGATTTTCCCAGCTCCCCACCCCTCAGATGACCGAACTGGACTTCTGGGCTGCGCTTGTCGCAGATTACAACCACACCGCTCAACGATTACCTACATTGACCTCGAACAAGATCAGAGCGGGTGTGCCCCCACCGTTACGAGGAGTAGTATGGCCCAGTATTGCTGGTGCTAGAGATTCGGATCTTTTAGATGAGTTTGAGAGGCTCAGCGGGGAGACTAGCCCGTATGAGGGCTTAATTGGCAAAGATATTGGTAGAAGTTTCCCGAGTGTGGAGATGTTTCGTGACCCAAATGGAGAGGGACAACAGATGCTAGGAAGGGTATTAAGATGTTTTAGTCTTTATGATAACAAGATCGGGTATTGTCAGGGATTGGGTTTTGTTGTTGGCCCTCTTTTAATGCACATGAGCGACGCTGAGGCGTTCTGCGTGCTTGTCCGGTATGCACATCTCTTTTCTCCTAGCCATTTATCGCCCACTAATATTATTTTATTTTTGCAGCCTTATGGACCACTATGATTTACGTTCCTGTTTCTTGCCAACACTGTCTGGTTTGCACCTGCGGATATATCAGTTCCAGACTCTCCTGTCGCGTCATTTACCGGAGCTCCACTCTCATTTGGAATCCCTGAGAATCGAGCCGGTTTACGTTTCGCAATGGTTCTTGTCGTTTTTTGGGGTTACATGCCCACTTCCGATGCTTCTCCGTATTTACGACGTTTTACTTTTGGAGGGAGCTTGTGAAACATTGATGCGAGTGGCTCTTTCGCTCATGCAGCGAAACCAGAAAAAGCTCCTAGCATGCGAGGAACTTGAAGATGTTATGCAGCTTTTGCTAGCCAGGAGCATATGGGATACGTGAGTAGCGTCCTTATTCTTTTCCACAATAATCATGTACTAACGTCATCATCCTGATAGATATGGAGGTAGCGCGGACGCGCTAGTCCAGGACTTTGTATCCTTAACTTCCCTCGTCACGCGGGAAAGTCTTCAGGAACTCGAAACAAGCTATAAAGAATCGCAAGCCACCTCAACCAGTATTTACTTTCCTCAGATGCAGGCTGTCGCTTCAAGGTTCCTAGGACGTCTTTGGGCCGGATCCGGATCCCATAATTCTGCTAGGTCCCTTACGTTGAATCCAAACGTTCCTCCCTTGGTTTCACGCCCCTCCAGTGTTGTGCGACGCACCCCCTCCAAACAAAGCATGGCCTCTACACTAAATTCGTTTGAATCAACATCCGATGCTAGCACCGCCCCAACTGAGTCCTCATCAGCCCCAACCTCCGCTGTGGATTCGACCAAGCGTAAAACGAGAATGGCTGGAACGCCAAATCAAGATAGAGACTTACACAGTCAAATAGAAGATCTCTTGACAGCTCTGACGGACATGCAACGCGAACAGGCAGCTTTGGCCAAAGAACTCCAGAGAGAAAGGGAGGAGCGAGAAGAAGATCAGCAGGTTGGAAGGCTAATGCTCGGATATTTGAAGGAAAATTCCGACGAAAACGAACATGAACATGCGACCCTACTCGCCAAAGCCATTACTCGATTTTCTCCCACAGAGTCTCGCCGTGCTTCTATAGTTCAAACAAAACGTGAACTCCGAGATGAGATGGTTAAGTGGAAGGAGAAATATGCACATGAGGCTTCGATATGTAAAGACCTGAGCAGACACATTGATGATAAAGATTTAGAGTGTTCCCAAGTGAAAGACGATCTGAAAAGAGCACAAGCTCGCCTGCAGGAGGCCCACAAAGACAAGCAAAGACTCGAGAAAACTATCCAAGAACTACGTGTGAGAAAAAATTCCCGATCAGACACCTCGCACGAGCCTCAAGGTTCCACAGGTTCCGCGGATAGAAGATCGACTGGCTTGCGCGAGTTTAAGCTTTGTCGGACGGGTTCATCCGCTTCTACCTTCTCGAAACGGACCAGCAGCCTCGGAGCACAGGCATTTGTGTCCAACGAGGACTCCCGCGTAGGCCCTGACGAGAATCTTCTCCTCGAGCTTGTCAACGCCAAGACTGCGGAGGCGGTTGCTCGACAGGAACTAGAAGAGGTGAAAGGAAAACTGGATTCATTGAGGAAGCTGATAAGCCGTTCGGCCGATACCTCAACAAAGGGGCCTGGACCTATTAACCTAAGCCGCAGTCTCACTGTCAACACCCCTGCGACGTCCAAAAGCTTTCCACACTCCCCGACAGAATCTCTTAAAACGCCAGGTTCGAGTGCCGGCGTTTCTGCAGCCGGGTTTTTTAGCGGATGGACGAAACGAACCGTGTCTACCTCGTCTGAATCACGATAGCCGTGCACTTTCCCAGACCCACTCTGCATTATGACGAAGCCCTTTGTTAGCAACAAACATATACCTAGGCCCCTCCTTTTCTAGAAGGCAACATTCCCAATTTCGAGCATTGAAAGGTCCCAAAAGAGCTAGCTTCGTCCAGTCTTTGATTTTGCGCTGCCGACCTACATTCATTTTTCATTTCATACACACCATTGCCGCCTTTTTGTATTGTTCAACGGATTTCAGCATGGAGTCCAATACACGACGAAGAAATTTCAATTCTGAACTTTTCATAAACTACAATTTCACAGCAAGCGGCTTCTTTCCCTTTTTCGACTTGCATTTCGTCCAGCACCCTATTTTCTTTTCACGACACAATTTCATTCTTTAAACATTTTCTTTACGCCTCTTAGGTATATATATATATACGTTTTACCTTCTATTTTTGCTTTTTAGTCCCGCCTGAACAACCCCTACTCCACACCTGTACCACTTTTTGTAATATCGTCGTTTATGTATCCTAAAGCGGTCTCCTTCAAATTTCTTCCGCATTTGCTGGACTTTTATGGTAATTTTTCGTCTATTTTTTGAATTTCTGATTTTTTCTCTCCCTTGATTCTTCAGCCATCCCGCTCTTTCTTGTGTTTTCTCTTTTCTTTCTTTCCTTTTCTTTTTTTCTTTT